>OZ014438.1:66167244-66313317 GCA_963966035.1 Acleris laterana | reverse complement strand
TCAACATCTATGAACCAATTTTCTATTTAAAGTTATTTTGGCGCTGTCTTAGATGATTTTTAGTAGGTATACACACTTTAGTCGCCTGTATCTCAGGAACTAATTAAGTCTACTTAGTAATGATTCTTTTTCTTATAAATTCGTATATAATATCTCAAACAAGAGCCAAGCTTTTAAGTGTGAGATCAGTATACCTATGTAGGTAGGTAGGTATCTAAACTGCTTCAAACCGACTTTAAATTACAATAAAAGTTTAATCTTTTATATATTAATTAAAAGGGTATTGAATGTTACGAATGACAAAATCTGGGATGTACAAGCGGGATTTCGATAGGGAGTGGGATGTACGGATCAGGTCTTTTCACTACGGTCCATCACAGAAGAGTTCTTGGCTGTCAACCAAAAAGTTTTCTGTGCTTTTGTGGACCTGGAAAAGGCCTATGATAGGGTAGATAGAAAGGAGTTGTGGACGGTGCTGTCTATGTATGGAGTGAGCAGCAACCTGGTGCAGGCTTTGAGGTCCCTTTATGAGGGCTCCAGAGCCTGTGTCAGGATCAATGGGGCATACTCGGCCTGGTTTAATATCTCTAAAGGTGTTAGACAGGGCTGTGTTGCCTCACCGTGGCTGTTCAATATATTCATGGACAGTTGTATGCGAGATCTGAAAGAGTATGATAAGGGTTTGCGTATGCAAGAGTTGCTAATCAAATGCCTCTTATATGCCGATGATCAAGTTATACTTGCCTCATCGGTACTTGAGTTGCAGGAGATGGTGACAGTGATGAATGAGGGATTTAAGCGAAAGGGGATGAGAGTAAATGTTGCCAAGACCAAGGTCATGGTGATAGAGAAGGACGAGGAGATGACTGAGTGCGTGATTAATATAAATGGTGAATTAGTAGAACAAGTGAGCGAATTTGTGTACCTGGGAAGTGTGTTTACAAGAGATGGTAAGTGTGAGAAGGATATCGAGAGGAGGGTGAATGCGGGGAATCAAATCAATGGGGCCCTGTACTCCTTTGTGAGCAGACAGGGCATTTCACAAAAAGCCCGACTGGCTGTTCACAATGGAGTGCTGGCCCCTACCCTGATGTATGGTAGTGAATGTTGGGTGTGGCAGGACAAGCATAAAAGTCGTGTAAATGCCGTTGAAATGCGCTCTTTGCGTAGTGTGTGTGGTGTGAAACTGATTGATAGAGTAAGGAATTAAAAAGTCAGAGAGAAATGTGGAATAAAAGATGATGTATTGACTAAGATTGAAAAGGGCATGCTTCGATGGTTCGGTCATTTGGAAAGGATGGATGAAAGAAGATTGACGAAAGAGATATACACATCGATAGTGAGTGGACGGGTCGGAAGGGGCCGCCCTAGGCGTACTTTTTCGAGTCAAATCGGTGAAATACTGGAAAAGGGCCGAATCTTAAAGTACCCGAAACCGACGTGCGTGCATGACTCGATGTATGAATGTGGAAGAAGCGAAAGAAATTTGTCAAGATCGTAGCAAGTGGAAAGAAGTGGTCTCTGCCTACCCCTCTGGGAAACAGGCGTGATTTAATGTATGTATGTATGTATATTAGTTAATAGAAATTGAAAAAAAAACAAGGTCCATTAAATCGAATTTTAAGTTTTCCAAACGATACTCAACTCAAATCAATAATCTAATCGAAAATTTGTAAACTTTCAGATCGCAAATCGCAAACTTGTAGGGGCATTCCGGGGCACGTCCGAACAGCATCTAGGCGCTCGCGCTTATTATGAGCGCGGCTGTCGCTCGATCGATTTGTTACTTGGACAGTTCGACTCCCCCAGCGCGTGCAGGCCCCGTTAACAATTTTCTATCAAAGTTATCATAGGCGATTTTGATAGATATGAACACTTTAGTCGCCTGTATCTCAGGAACTAATCATGTCTACTTAGCCGTGATAGTTTTCCTTTAAAATTCTTTATATGCGCTTTCGTTGAAGATATTTTTCAGATTTTTAGTATTTGTAGTTTGCGCTTTAAAGCTTAATATTTCATAAACGGATCCCTTAATCGAAAAATTGTTTTCATAAACCCGCAATATTTTTGAACGACCTATCCAACGACACCCCACACTATGGGGTAGACAAGAACAAAAAAAGCATCCCCACGATACGTGTAGGGGAGATGCAATAAAAAAAAAAAAAAACAAAATTTTATTTTACCACTTTGTTGGCGTGACTAATATGTATATTCATGCCAAATTACAGCTTTCTAGTACTATGAGTCTCTGAGCTAGACTGCGGACGGACGGACGGACGGACGGACATGGCGAAACTATAAGGGTTCCTAGTTTGACTACGGAACCATAAAAATGAATAAATAAAAAATATTAACGATTTGGTAACCGCCTTGAGGAATCAAGTTTGCTCGTGGCATTGCACGAAGTCAATAGACAAACACATCGAGTTATCATCTGAGGGACACGGTGCAGAGGCACCTGCCATCCAAGACAAGTTCCTCAGATATACAATTTCCAGTTGTTCGCATTTGGTTAACGGTGAGTAGATACTCGTACTTGCATAGACATAATCTCGTAGCCGTAGGATGATCCTGGTTACGAGGTTATGTCTATGCAATTAGTAGGTCTGGTGTCTTTAGTGCCGTATAGATGAATTAGCGAGAGCGTGGAATTGCATATGTAGTGGTATTGTGTGTTTATAGGCAAGAGAAAGAGATAGAGAGAAGTACTTAAAGTACTGTTATAACATTACAGTTCAGTTTACCTATTACCACAGACAAGAAAGTTCTCATTGTATAATTGGTTGTAATAATGCTGATAATTTCCTACAGGTTTTGAGCGCATAATAGAGGACTTATGATATATGTGTGTAGATGAAATACATTTCGAAAGGTACAACGGTAAGTCATATCAGTTTACTGTACGCGCCGATAGATATTTTATATTTTTGCAAGATTTCCAGTTGATAAGCTACCATATACCGGTTTTATTTATTATGCTAGATACTAGATAGTTATATGCGATGTAAATAATATTTATTATTTACTCTAAGCGAAGATTAATTATGTACCTACAATTTCAAAATGAGAAAATTATAAAACCCTCACCACTACTCCTTATTCTAGAGTAGGATAATGGTTTTTACGAACTTTACATCTTCCACAGTTCCACATACGATTCCATCGTACGGTACTGAACTGCATTCTCTTATCCAAGTTACAGCGTAAACTCTTATGTAATTTTTCGAGAAAGAAATAGACCGTAAAAACAATATATGAAGCTCTAAACCTCGCCGGGGAGCTTACTATACATGTGTATGCCCTACGCAGAGATGATGAGCTCTATTTCTCCACGTTGTTCGACAGTCCCGGAACTACATTGGCCTGCAAAACTTCACAAATATTTCTGTGAGTACAGCACTTGGCTTTAGCCAACTAAGCTTTAACTAAACTTGTTCTTGATAACAGATAGTATCTCATTAACTAAATAAATAAAGGCTTGACAAGATGGGAAGTTACGACCTGTAGAAATCTGTCAAAATGCTTGGGATCGACAGACAAATGCACGACCGCTTACGTCAATCTTACGGTTTCTGCAGTCGTTAACATTTGCAGAATACAACTGCTACATGCGGTTAACCCCCTGGAGTCAATATTACGATTAAAGAAAGACACTGTTTGTTATCGACTGTAATGCCTAACTCGGCATCAAAAGTCAACTTAAACGAGTCAACTCGACGGACCTACGTTAGCCATTGAGGATTATTTGTTTATTTAATAATTTCGAAAACCCCTAAAGTCATTCTTAATTTTTCCACCACTTTACCTGTTCTTGATTATTAATCTATATCTAAACCTAATACCCGGGAAACTCGAAACTTATAAGGCTTCTTCGGCTGATAATCATCGCAATGTGAGACAATACATGCAGTTGTTTTTTTATTTTAATTTATGTAACATAAAACTTGCAAAATATACTAAAAAACTTGCTTTCTTTTACGTCAAGGACATTATTACTAAGATTCAGTATTTAAAACAGGGAAGCAAAATCCCTTAAGGACTCTTATGCTATCTCAAAATTTCAGAAAACGCCCAAAATATTTCATTTTTGGACAGGGACATGACTTTAAAGGGGTACGTATTTGAATATCGATAATTGAAATATCGACAGTTAAAACATCGATGGTCAAAATATCGAAAATCAGAATGTCAAACGATCTAAATATCTACTATCATTATATCGACGTCTGAAATTTCTAAAACTCAAATACCGAACGGCTAAAATATTGAAAGTTCAAAATATCCACGGTTGAATGATCGATATATTATGTTAATATCTAAACATAAAATATCAACCATCAAAAACCCAACGTTTAAAATACCGAAAATTAAAGTAGGTAGCGAACGATCTTAATATCTACTTTCATTATATCGACGGCTAATATTCCTACAGCTCAAAAGCCCATAATCATAATCCCTAAAAGTTCATAGTATCTAACGGTCTTTTTTATTGAAACCGTACCATTTTCAGGATTGTTATAAAACTAACCTAATGAGTTCTATAAAATGGCCTTTTAAAAAATCCTGAAAAGTTTTAAGAACTCATTAGGTTAGGTTAGTTTTATAACAATCCTGAAAAATCTACGGTTTCAATAAAAAAGACCATTAGGTATTATGAACTTTTAGGGATTATGATACATTAGGCTTATAAATTAATTTTAGGCGCTCTGATACGTACCCTAATTTAAAACCATTCGAAATACTTTCAATATTTTAACATCCGACTTAAGAATATTTCGATATTTCACTGGTAGATATTCAGATTTTCGACATTTCAGTATTCGACTATTGTACCATTCGGTAATATAGACTTTCGATATTTAGAATTTCGACATTAGAATCGTTCGACCTTTTAAATTCGATATTTTATTGGTCGATATTCAGATTTTCGAAATTTAGACATTCGATAACTGAACCATTCTATAATGTATACTTTCGACATTTTGATTTTCGACCTTATGATCGTACGACATTCTGATTTTCGATATTTTGACCATCGATGTTTTAACTGTCGATATTTCAATTATCGATATTCAAATACGTACCTACCCCTTTAAAAACGCCAGTGGCCAAGTGGTTTAGGGTAGCCCCAGCGGTTGCTGGGTATGTACCAATCAACGTTTGTGACAAGTTAGAAGGTATTTTAACCCAATTCGCTTATACCTAGTGAAATAAAATCTTGAGGAAACCTGCGCCATGAACAGATAAGTGCATAAGAAAGTTAATCGCACTACTAGATTTTCCTGAGTAGTTTGACGATGCAGTGGAGTTACCTGAGGCAGATGATCATCGTCCAGGGTGACGTTGATGCGGACCATGTAGAACTTGGTGTCGAAAGGCGGCGTCTTCGCATAATACTGCTTCAGCTGCAGGTCCCGGCAGGAGCTCAGCGAGCCCAGCCAGTACTCGTTCCCGAACATCACATTCTGGTTGTACTGCCCCGACGCGTCGTATACTGAAATATTAATAACACTTGAAAACACAGCCGGGAAGGGCGGTTGCTGAACTGTATATAGCGCAGCCTCCCTTTAGTCCCATCTCGTAGCCAGGTTTGGTAGCCACCTTCAAATTAGGAAATGCATTTTCCCGTCTCGTAGCCAGATATGGAATGGGAATGCATTACCCATCTCGTAGCCAGGTTCAAATTGGGAAAAGGAATCTCGATTGGAATCTGACTATGAAACGGGAATCCATTAGTCCCATCTCGTAGCCAGGTGTTTCTTTATGTTTCTTAGCGAAGGTACACTTATTTAAAAGATAGTCTAATATGAAAAATATTAGCAAGACCTTTTCGACCTCCAACAAGTAGTCTTGAATAGGTCTAGCCTAACGGACTAAAAGTTTTTGTAGGCTTTTAAGCCTCTTTATTACGAGTCTAGCCACCAAAAAAACGCTATAAGCCTAGAGTCCTCGGGCACACCTGGCTATGATATGGGAAAATCATTCCCATTTCATATCTGGCTACGAGACGGGAAAATGCATTTCCCAATTTGAAACTGGCTACGAGATGGGACTAAAGGGCAGCTTCGACTGCGTCTCGGCCATACTGACTCTACTCGTCCCGAAACATTTCCCGGCCGTTACCGGTCTCTGCAGTAATGTACTATAACATAACGTTTCTTTATAATATATGTACATTCTTTTATCTATTTACGGTCTTGAAATGGGCCAGTAACGGAAAAATGCCTATCTTCTATATGCATAACAGAAGAAACTGACTGACTGATCGATCGTAGCCGAAACTGCATAACCTATGAACTTTAAATTGGGAGGGAATATTCCTTGAATATTTTAGGGGTCCACAAAGGTTTTTTTTTAATTCATCCCCTAAGGGGTTGAAATAGGGGGAGGGGTGGGAAACTAATTCGCCGCGTACGAAGTCCTGGGCGTCCTAGAGTTCGTACTCGTCTACAAACACAATTCAAAGTTCTTTTTGGTGTGGCAGTTTTAAAGTGTACCCACATCAAACGTAAGGGATAAAACAAATCCAAAAATAAATTGCGTTGCGGAAACCGAGCGTAGGAATACCCGCTAAGCTGACGTGTAAATAGAGAAGAAACAACAAGAGGCGAATCGTCGGCGAGCGCAGGCGGGAAGCAGGACAAACATGTACTTACAGGATCGTTCAAAGGCCATAGCATACCTACTTACGGCTGTTACGGAAATGTGCTGGCAATTGTTTAGCAACAGTCAATTTTAAATACGTAATTTCTAAAATAATTGAAAATACCGATAATTGTGAGTTGGACTCGCGTACTAAGGGGTTCCGTGTTTTAGATTATAATTATGCTTGGTAACCAAAAAGTAAAATACAAATTTTGTTGGCTTTAAAATCAAAAACGTTTTTGTAACTTTATAACCCTATTTATGTACTCATCAACTATTTTTATGTTATAAAACTTAATTATTTTATATCGGTAATCCTTAGGTATCTGTATAATATTCTATAATAATTGTTAGCTAACATGATAGGCGATTTGGATAAAACTGTAAGCCTATTATTGTGGAAATAAATAAATAAATAAATAAAAAAAAGAGTTAGCTAATAAATATTTTTGAATTGTGCAGGGTTGACCTTTCATAATGACTCATTTTCTATAATCAAATCACTTTCATTTTTCAACCCCCCATTCTAGATCCCTTTTCAATTATTTATAAGTTTACCTAATTTCATGCTGTTTTTACTAAAAACAGATGCGGGCAAGCAATTCGTACAATTACGCCAAATTTCAAGTTGATAGCACTTGTAATTGCTGAGAAGAACTGCTGTGACTTACAGACAGACAGACAACGAAGTCTCACCATAGCTCATAAGGGATCCTTTTATACCAATTTGGTACGGAACCCTAAAAGTGAAAATAAAGTGTCGTGATTATGATGCGGCTCTTTGGCCACAGTCGTTCCTTCTCTTATAGTTCTTCAGAAATAATAGAGTTTTCTTTCAAAATTAGTTACATTCTCGTGAAACAAACAATGATTAATGAATGTACGTGCCGGGCCGTGTCGATGCAGGCCGGCCACGTGGAGGGCCACTTTCTGATTTATCGCACACATTTATTAATAAAATCTTGACATATTATTTTCGTTCTAAACGAAACCTTCCTTCGCTTCGGCGAATGAACGTAATGTTTTAACGTTTTTAGGTAAGCGTCTTATAGTGGCACAACTGTCAAGGACGTTGGCGTCGGGTTTCCATTGAACTGCTGGACATTTCTACATAATGTACTTACTACGTAATAGCAAATTGAATGGGTCGTATAGCGGCGGGATTGCGCGAGCATAGAGCAACAATGGGCGATGAATGGGCAGGCTCGGCGGCTTGCTTGGCTTCAGTCCCGGGGTCCATTCTGGCCTGCTTTCAAACGATAGCACGACCACAAGAATGTTGCCCGCGGTCGGTAGTACGCCTACTTGGCTAAGGTGGCGTTGTCTCAAGCATGGAAAAGTAGCGTGTGGTTGCGATTTAGTTGTGTTACGTCACACGTGAAGAAGGATTGAGTTTATTACACGAACCGCTTCGTTTCTGCTGTGTTGGTTATGCTTTATTGCGAGCCAAAAACGGACCAATACCTACCTATTTAAGTTATCTTATTTTGAAGTAGGTATTTAATGTTTTTTTACAATTCCGAATAAATTAAAATGTGCAATAAAATAGCTGAGAACAAAATAACCTAAGATATGAGTTTTATGTCCTATGATAAATAATTATCTATACAAAAATAAAATTAATTATTAAAATTTTCTGTTCCTTATGAGCGTCGGAAAATCTTCAATAGTTGTATAGTCTTTATTATTTCTAGCGAACCGATCTTCTACACAAAGGCCATTGTTTGTGTACAATACTATTATCTTTCTTTGTGTCCGTAACCGCAAGCCGATTACATACAAAAAAGTTAGTACTACATTGAATGTCCATAGAATTATCAACCCTATCCTCTTAGTCAGTAGGTATAAAATGTAAGTGTCAGGATACAGATAAATGTCTTTATTATCTGGCGACAGAAGATGGTAATATTGTGTAGGGAATAAGACCGGTTCAAATAATAAAGACATATCTGTATCCTGACACTTTACATTTTAAACCTACTGACTAAGAGGATAGGGTTGATAATTCTATGGACATTCAATGTAGTTCTAACTTTTTTGTATGTAATCGGCTTGCGGTTACGGACACAAAGAAAGATAATAGTATTGTACACAAACAATGGCCTTTGTGTAGAAGATCGGCTCGCTAGAAATAATAAAGACTATACGTACGTGAAACAAGTACTCTTTCATCCACAAACAAACAAAAACAAAATATGGTAAACATTAACATACATATTAAACAAAAAATGCGCAGGTTTTTAATAAATAGAATTGGCAGCGATTAAAATTAATTTAAAGTATTCGTATTCGTGTATAATTGGCAGGTCAGTTGTAAATACACTAGAAATATTAACAATCACTGCTGTTATAAGTTCACGCGCGCCGAGAGGTAGCAGTCCGTGAGCTCATAAAATCAATTATTTATTTTCATCTCACTAGCTCGGAAAGCCCTTTTTGTTTGTCTATTGCGAAAATCGCTTTTAATCCACATGTGTTTTAACATTTGAAGGCAGCTTAAGTGATATTTGACATCTAACCAAACGGAAAACGTTAAAAGCGCTGAATTTATAACCTCACAATGAATGAATTGCATCGATCTTACAACTTAATTGTAATTCATAAATATCAGCATTCAACATTAACCTTCATTCTTGTTGTAAAAAGGGATAAAATGTTCTGACAGTCCAATTAAGTTGAATGTGCGAACAAAACGCATACGAAATAATAAAAAAAAACTTGAGTCAAAACTTTTCAATTAACCCGTCAACGATAAATATTCTCATGTTTTTCTAGTTTGTTTTGTTATTAGGTAATAACGAGTGATTCGAGTGACGAAGACGTATTATAACACCTGTGGGATTACGGGAAACAAAATTGATAGTACAAACCCTTTTTATTATTTTCCTCGCTGTAGTGAGGTGAAAAGTTTTGTGTTATACACAGGTGAAAAGTTATTTTACGTCTCGTGTGTTGAAACACTCGCTACGCTCAAGATTCTAATTTTGAAACACTCGCTTCGCTCGTGGTCAATCGTACAATCCTTTCGCTAGCTCGTGTTTCAAATGAACACTCGTAGGTAAAATACAACTTCCCCCCTCGTATAATAAATAACTATTACTGGGAGCATAAAACATGAAGCGAAGGATTTTCATTGCATAAAAGCTACTGGCACACTGGTGAAAACGTTATTGCTATCGAAAATGGATGGACATTGGCAGCTTACGTTAATCCTATCAGCCGCATCGAGTGCTTATGCCTATATCATACATTTTGACAATTTTAGACAATTGTTTACATTTGCGTTAGGCATCTTGTCGAGGGCCATCGATCGACGGAACTAATACACACGTCCCGCTAAAGCACGCGTTACGGATTATCATATGAAGATTATGTTCTCTGAATTTTAAAGCGGGATCTTGGGAACGGAACCGCAGTGAACCTCTTGTCATGATTATTAATTAGTTACAACGTTGCATGTTAGCGCGACTGATTAATTCATAATACCCATTTCTACACCGAGCGCGAGGCTAGTGAGCTGAGGTGTCCACTCGTGAATGCAAGGCCGCAAGCTCAATCACCAGTGGTCCCCTCGTTTAAAGGGTTCATTCTACTCCAGTACACTACCTGAGTGCATCTGCCGTACTCAGAGACAATTAACTCCTTCCCTTTTTCAAACTTGTGTATGAAATACCATTAGATAGATAAAAACACAAATGAAGGTGACCCTTTCTATCAGAGCTGATATCTCTTGAACGGCCCTATTGATTTTCATGAAACCAGGCTAAGGTTTCATAAAAATCAAATCACCAAAAACCATTGCTAAATAACCTGATATTAAATTAAAAAACCGGGCAAGAGGATGTCGGAACATGCTCAGTGTATGGTTCCGAAGCCGTTACGACAAAAACTACAACTGCTACTACTAATATTTGATTTTACCACTTTGTTGGCGTGACTAATATGTATATTCATGCCAAATAACAGCTTTCTAGTACTAAGAGCCCCTGACTGACTGGCTGCGAACGTACGGACGGACAGATGGACGGACTTGACGAAACTCGAAGGGTTCCTAGTTTGACTGCAGAACCCCTTAAAACCGCATCTAAATGGGTCCATCCGTTTAGGAGCTACGATGGTATGTACAGACAGATACACAGATACACACGTCAAACTTATATGTATATAACACACATAAAAATCGCTTCATTGGACCATCATCACGGATCGATTTCATCGTCATTAACTGACTCTTCATGTAGTAATCGATGCTTTTACGGTGAAAGAAAAACATCCTAACGAAACCTACACATTCCGCTGAATAAATATAAGTACGCATGACTAAAAAGTAAAAAGTAATTGAACAATTCTACAGGGCTGAAGCGTATAGTACCCGAGAGGGCTTGAATGGATAATTATGATAAGATACCTATTTAAACTGAACGCACGAGATGCGCAAAAAAAAAAGTCTTTACCCTACAGTGCCGTGCCGTGCACAGTACAAACTACGAGGTAGGTAAGCATGTTCTTTCATTTCTCACTTAATGTAGGTGTAAAGGCACTGTTTTGGGTTATAAAATAAAATCTCGTGTTTATTTGAAAGTAGTAAGTAGGCAAAGCATAAACTGCGTTTGAAACGGCTGTGAAACACAAAAGAGCTAAATACTCGCTAAAAATGCCGATTAGCGCAAGTCAGGTCCTCACTACCCAGATTAGTTCATACGTATAATTATCTTAAAATATAAACAAACGGCCCGATCTTTACAATATGTAGATGACTATTCAAATTACAGCTACTGAACTACAAAAAAATATAAATTATTATTATTACTATTGATCATTTAGTGTCACTTTAGTAACACTTTCGTAAAATATTTACGCTCAATAAATCGTAATAACTGTGCGCGGGCACGCGTAACCGGAGCCCTCGACAAGACGCATTCATGCCCGGTTCCTATATTCAAGAAACGAATCGTTATCCTTACGTCTCGTTAAAATTTGACACATTTTGTACGTAGCAAATGTCAAATTTTAACGAGACGTAAGGAAAACGATTCGTTTCTTGAATATAGGAACCGGGCATCAGTGATTTCAGTGTTCGTTATCGTTATCCAAAATGTATAGGATTGACGTAAGCTGTCAGGCGCGGCTACGTCGAGCGCTTACCTCAATTGCCCAAATTTTATCAGTTTACGAAAACATTTTACGTAATAATAAGCAACTTGTCTAGTTGAAAAAACTTTACGAAAATCAAATGTATTTATAAAGACTTATGGGTACGTGTGGCCGCAATTCCACCCCGAGCAGGTGTTTGCTTAAGCCCGGTAAATATTTGGGTTTGCTAAAACATACGGTACCGTAACGTTATAATGGATAGTACTAACCACAATATCGCTAGTACACATTTCTGAAATCTGAAACCAACTAAGCGGCGAAGATTAGTTAGCTCCGGACATAATGAAAGACGCACTGTATGTATACCTAGTCGGTCTTTAAGTTCTTTCACAAAGGTTTATTATAATTTTAAAAATAAATAATAGAGTTTCATAAACTTGTAGTACATCAACCAAAACCTTATTTTAAATAGAATAAAAAAAGCGAAATTTGAGTTCGTTACTATTGCAATAATTTGGTGTACGAGCTTTAAGCATTCCCGCATGGGTCAAAACACGCACGACCACGATACTGATAACGGCTACAACTTTTGTAAGAGTTCTCGTATTGAGTCGAAATTTGCGTGACATATTGACCAGACTTTTATCTTTAAATACTGATACGAATGTATTCCAAGCAACTAAATATCCGCTTATACTCTCGGTCAATCTTCATATCTCATTAAAATTGACCTTACGATTTCACATCAATTTGCAGAAATACGAAAACAGACCAACTTTCGTGCTTCATAAGCTGGTTTTTAAGTGTCGTTAAGAAAATAATGCTGGTCTCTGAACATACCCAGAGATGAGAAGCTTCATAATATTAAATAGAAAAATTTCCTGGTTAACAAAGACTAATCTTTAAAGCGTTTTTAAAAAGTGAAATTTTTAGAAAACTCGTGCGTGTTTTAGTCGGTGCCGGCCGTGAATGTTAAAAGATCGTATCGGAAATTGCGGCGACTATGTGGAATGATGATTAGTTCCTAAAAATGTACTTTAATTAAGCTTTTAAATTTAATTTATTTTAAAATTAAAAATAAACAAAAATTCGTTTTTTTTGACTAAACCTTTGTGACAGAACTTAAGGACCGACTATGTACTTACAGCCGAGAAATCCAGGGAAAATAAAAAACTACCACACAGTTATCCAAGTAATAAAAAAATATTTTAAACGGCAATGAAGCAGCCTAACCAGTTTCTAAGATACTATTTAAATGTTAATATTAGGATTTTGACGAATATCCCGTGCTCACTCTATATCAAGGAAAGCCCTCGTGTCGGTAACACGCTGTATTAGTTGTGACTTGTGACAGTTCATTATATTCGCTAATTTGCTAGTCAAGATTTTTAGGCCCTTAGATATTCTACTTTTTTTTCACCTCTATTGTTATTAGATCGTTTATAACGCGCCCGCTTTTACAGTCAAGTAATAAGAGCTGTCATAACGCATACAAAACGATAACATACAGAAAAAGACAGTGCAGTTAGTAATATTTAAATTCTCAGAATAAATTAAGCGGTTTGTAGGTACCTACTTAATAGGGTTATGTGAATGTTGCTAAACATTAATATTTTTTAAGACGTAGTCCGGGTTCACTCCACCACAGAATAAGTAATAGTACAAGTACAGAAGCGACTCTCTGTGACAACAAACATGCGAATTTAAACCTATTCAGAACGCGGGAACGATAATAATACAAGTGCATGCACGGAAGTGACCTTGGTTACATTTTTGCGATCAATAGTGGGGGCGCCCCTAACGATGTAAAATGCACCTTAAATCTGCGCTGCGAGAGTCTGTATTATTTCGCCCGTCATGAGATTTACTGACTCCGCCCACCTCCCAGGGCTGGCACTTACTAGTACTATTACTTTCCGTGGGTGTTGTAAGAAAAAAAAATGAATTTATGATAATTTGTAGTTTCTTATGAAGTTCTTACTTAAATGACGAGAAAAAATAGTTCATGCCTTTGTTTGTTGTTTGCTCCGATCTCCCTTTCTATCTAAGTAATAAGACGTAGTTTACTGTATTATCCTTCAAAATACTCGTATATGTTAATTTAATTATTTATTTTTTGGAATTTTGCTGTAATGTGATAAATGTCTAATTTTTAGTTTTATTGAATCCCGACTGTGCTTATACTGTTGCACACCTGTAATTGCTACTAACTATTTAACTATTTTCTTTATACATACCTTTTGTATTTGTATTTTTTTGTACAACTACTGGTGTGTCTAATTTAATAAATAAATAAATAAATGAAATAAACAAATCTATATAGACCTTTAAACTTTTTGTTTGTTATAAACTCAAGCACTATCGTTACCTACTCCGTTACTTAGAAAAGCTGCCATTTGTTTGTGTGTTGTGTTTAACTAATAACCAGCACATGCTGACCTTGCTTTAGCAGGCAGTTACTATTACTGGGAGATCTACTTACACTAAACGCTGTTTAAGGCAAGTAGATAACTGGTTTTTGGTTTGAATAAGTTGAAAACATGAGAAACTGCGAACGGGTCGTTAATAAAATAAATAATATAACACCGCTCAAAGCCGAGGATTCAAAACTGTAGGTACTGATTGTGTCAGTAATTAAGTCCAGCTACTCGTAACTACCTATCTAGATCGAAGTTATTAATAATATTAATAATAATCTAACCTTTCGGCATCCTGAAGCAGGTTAAAAAAAGATAATTCGACATTGGAGTTATTATTTAAGCACCCGTATGCGATGCAGTACTTTTTCCCTTTTCGATTAGTCATATTCGTATAAGTGCGTATTTAAACAAAAACTTTGGCAGCGCACAACGGCGCGCGTCTAGACGAGCGCTCGCGTGACACTCAACTGATTCGCCCCTTGCAAGGGGCAGCCCATTTTGTGGGCGATAGCGCGGAGTGTCACCGGCCTGACTCCACGCAAGAACTACCAATTATAATTAGTTTATATCGCGATTAAGCAACCAGACCACCGTACCGATTGTGGAATAGTAATGTGGTTGCTGGACTAACAATGTACTTAACAATAACGGAAGACCACAGTGCTTAGGTACCTACTGCTCGTCGTCTTGCTATTTGGGGCCAGATTTTGATTTATTTTATTTTGAAGTTTAACGTTTAACCCGTGTGGTTGCCGGGTTAGAATAGTGCCACTCCATATCTTCCCGTGGATGTCGTAAGAGACGGCTAAGGGAATAAAGGCGTATAGTACTGTTAGGCGATGGGCTTGCAACCTGTCAGTAATACACTGGTAAACATCTTAGCCTAAAAGTGCCAAATGTGGTTACAGAATTATTAACAAGTTTTTAGAGTTGTTGGTAATTCTGTAGCTCTGCCTACCCCACTCTGGGAATAAAGGCGTGAGTTTATGTATGTATGTATGTTATGTATGAAGTTTAACGTATAAGTTTAACCATACAGCGAGGAAATGCTGCCAGCATCTTTGGTACAATGCCGCAGAGGCTATTCTTAGATTTAATGTTTTAGTTAATTTATGTATTTAGAGTTAGTTTTATTTAATTTTAGTTTTCTTTTTCAGTTATTGTGTCAATTTATGTTGTTTTTCTTTTGAAGTTTTGTTTATATTTCGATATATCTAAGAATTGCAACCGAGATGGATAATTTCAATGCACGTGTATAGTGTCAGTAATCGTACGAAGTACATATATATTTTTAGCTCATCAGTAAGCTTTAACAACCCAACAACAACAACAGTTGTAAAATGTTTATTGTTCCAGAGGCCCTAGACAAAATGATTTGCGAGAACTTAATCGACATCGTCATCGAAAACATATAGGATTGACGTAAGCTGCCAGACGGTCGCGGCGAGCACTCATGTCTGCCGTACATTTTGTCAGTTTTCGACAATCCTTTACACTAGCGTTAAGCAACTTGTCTAAGGCAACTGTACAATGATCGTTTAGGAAAGGATTCTTTACAGCAAAACGCGTATATAAGTAATTTCGAGCGTATGGTTGTTTGTTATTTGCTGTGACGCCAGCCTCAGCACTCGCGCAGTCGGCTGCGGGCGCCCGAGCCCACGTCTGTTTGAGTTGGTTCGCGTTAGGTTGTTTACTTGCAACAATATTACATTTCAAGTTTTCATATTGGGTTATAATTCGAAGGAGATAGGCAGCTCATTTTGAGTAGATACCATACTTCAACTTGTAACAAGACGAGAGTGTGATTGATGAAGGTGCGCCCCTATACAAATGGCAGGCTTACAATAAATCGCTCTCCGAAAAGAACATCTGCCGCAGCCGCACGTTATATACATTCCAGGGGACCGATTTTTGACTTTCAAGCGTTCGTTTTCAAAAACGAGCGGTAGAAAATATTCGAATGCGAAAATCTTTCACGCTTTATTTTCGTTTGGTCCGAAATTCCATGTTTGAGATTCTCACTCGAAACTGAGGGATTGATTAAATAATATTGAACGTTGAACGTGTTTTATTATACGCAGAAAGTCAGAAGATTTTTGTAATTTCTATTTTAAATGCAAATAAATGAGTGAAGCTAACAAAAGTTGAAATTACAACAAGTAATTTATTATTGAATTGCAAATGAGATTTTTTACGCTTATTTCACAAATTCTTTACTTTTAAGTTAACGCTTTCTCGTCTGTAGATGTCTGTGGCGTTGTCTGAGGTTTGTTTTATGTTTTAGTTTTAACATGTTTGACAAATGTCTAATGTCAAATGACACTTTTTATTGATATAATTGAAAACGAATGACACGGAGCACTCGTGTTCTTATTTTCTATCGCTCGCAAGTCAAAAATACAATTTCACTGTTTTTTGTCACTTCCGATTGAAACTTTCGAACGCTCGAAAGTCAAAAATCGGTCCCCAGGTCACCATTATTATCCCAATCATATTTACTTAAATACACTTCTGATATATGAACTAGAATAAAATCCACGGTAACAGAACATCATTTTATTTTTATCAACCCTTTCCAAGAACAAATATAACTTGCAGTGTTGCTATTCTGCTACAATTAAATAACCTAAAATAATTATCTATCCACCAAATCTGATAAAAAAGTTTCACACTACATATATTACTGAAATGATAACAGGATCTACACTATAAAAAGGAACGATTTGATTGTTTTTTTGTGTTTGAATTGAATAGACTCCGAACCTAATGGATTATCCCTGATGAACATAAGTTATGTTTTATTTGTCTGCGCGGACGGAGTCGCGGGCAACAGCTAGTGTTTAATAAATCGCCTATTCTTACGATTCAGTGTTCTCCGCTTAATTACCGGAGACAATTTTTTTCTCTTCTAATTGCCTTAATAACATAGCAATGTGAACAAGAGGTGGCTAAATCAACAATATGTCGATATGGCTTCAGAATACACGAAAAAGTTTTCGGGTTGAGATTCAAATATTTCAAAAGAACGGTAATTATATATTTATTTTTTAGATAGATAGGTAATTAAAAAATAAATTTGACTAAAAAAGTATTAGCTAATAAATTTATAAATCAACCACTAAAAACATGAATTTTGATTTTTTAAATTTCTAAATGATTTCTATCGACAAATTATTATTCATATTTGTGAAGATATTATACCAGCGGGCCAAGTATGGCTGCTTCTATATCGCATGTCAAACGTGGATAAAGCATTCGTCACTCTCGCACTTACTCGTATTTACGTGTCAGAAGGTGATAAACGCAGCCATATTAGGGCCACTGATAAATACGTTCACAAACACTGGCCCAGAAAACAAAGCATTACACTTTTAATAAAAATGTAATTGCAAGTGTAATACTTAGTTTTGCGGCCAGTATTGTTTGAGTACGCACAACCCTCAGCTCGCGACTCATACAATTTTAATGAAAAAATATTTTGTTACTTGGGGACGAGCCCTTTGAAAAGCCATTGCTATGGTAATTTAATTATATGTTCGGGCCAGCCAGACAGCTTTTTAATAATAGATTGTTAAGGAAATTTATCTAATTACCTAATCTGATTATACAGGCAGTATTTAGCCTACCAGAATTTAATATGGCACATAACCGTTCCTAATTGAAATTAGAAGCAAATTTGAAGAGCAAGGCAGCGTGCGGACAGGCTACGGTAATTGAAGAATAAGGTTTTGAAAAATAAAATAAGTATAATTAGATAACGGAGATAATATATTTCGAATACGGTTAGTTAAAACCATAATCTATTTAAGAAAAATATACGCAGTTATTTCTGACCATGTTTAGGTATAAAAATATTGGGCCGGACATGCAAAAATTCGCTATTCTGATGATGGCTGAAATATGAAACAATCTTAGGTACTTCGCACCTATTATAGCATGTATGTATTTATTATTTAGCCATGTATTAATGACCAATTATTTATTGCCTGGTTCAAATTGAACTGTCATTTCTCTTTAAGTCAAACGGCGACTGCTACATGAATTATGAATTTACGTTAAGTTCAGATTAAAGCCAATTAAACAAAACTTATTGCGTCGGTATCTTGTAACGATGCGCGTAATTGAAATGAATCGCCTACTTTCACGCGTTGCTAATGAAATTTGCGATTAATACGTTATGCGGCGTTTGCGCAAGCCACCGCCGCGGCGCGTTACGTCATAGGCCAGTGCTCATTGCGCGTTTGGCCTGCTTAGATTCTTCTCCAATAAAACGGTATAACTTCTAACAGATATGCTCCGAATTGCATTCAGGGCAACAACCTCTTTGCTCACTGACCTCGAATTATACGAAATAAGGTCGACTATACCTTCGTGTTTACATTCACGGCATATATACAGGTGTCCCAGAACTTGACTTAATATTAAGAGATAAGAAAGCCCTTTCCTTACCAGTCTAGGATATAGTTTTACCGTTTCAATCTGTTAATTAGTTAGAGTTATTAAGGTTGAAACAGCAAAGAACGCTACCTTGGGGTACACATTTGCCACCGTTGGCCAAAAATTGCTATTTTTCGTAATTCTAAAACTTGATATCCATCCAATTCTTAATAGCGTAGCAATGTATGGAATTACACCGCAATTCCAAAATATCAACGAATTTGAAATAAATCCACACTTTCTAAGCCATTAAAGTATTTTTCGTTTTTCATTCATAAATTTAACTCTTCGTAGGTACCTACTGCAGAAAGTTTGCATGAAACGATGATGGTGGCATGCTGTCTCAATAGATGGCGCAGTTAATAAAGATAAGTAAATCGTGCCACAAGTAGTTACTTAATATAGACAAAAAATAAAGTTGTACTTCCATGTGACCAAACTTCGATGAAATTTTGCACCCATTCCAAAATGAGTTTGAATTAGACAGTTCTGGTCATTTCTTGGAATTGCCTGTCTAGGTACAGTCACGGAATTTAATTCCTAGATCACAACACAATGTCAAATACACTGTAAATAAAATCATAAGATGTCTCTTACGTTTTGTTTGATTACGTCACTATGACATTGTCCAAAGACTAGGAGTTAACTTCCTTGACTGTACCGTAAACTCAGGTACCTAGCACAAGTATGACCTAATTTATATTGTACTCGTAAGTGTAGTACAGAGAAATTCATCACAATGTGCAATCGTATCGTGTAAGGTACTTTATATGCAAAATAACAAAAAGTGAAAAGAAATCGTTCAATATTATCCTAGTATTTTAATTTCTCTATTGTTGCTAGGGACGTGTAACTTAACTAAGAACGATTCACGATGAACATTTAATTAGCTACCTTGAACAAGCGGTGTGCTGCGTGTGAAGGCAATGAAACTGTAGCTGAAGCCTTTACTTTAGTGGTTAACAGCAATATGTTTGCCATCATAATATAATTACAGAGGGGTTATTATGACATAGCTATGCAGTTCTGTTTGCGCTGAGAGAAAAGGAAAGAGCTATGTAACTGGTATAGCTCTGTCCATTACGCTCACCGTAAAATGAATTGCATAGCTAGGTATGTCATAATAACCCCCCAGTTCGTATCTTATGGAATAATATCGTAGTTCCGTTTTCGAGTGCTGTGACAAAAATAGTACGATTTCAAGTATAAGAAAAGTGTTGGATTTCATATTTTTATATTTTTAAATAAGGTAGTTTACGCACTTGCAAAGGCTTTACTCCTTCACAACTTCCATCCCTATCAAACATGTGCACTAATGCTATGGCCATCCTTATCTACGGCCGTCGCATTCGGACATTCTTATGTCAAATCACTCTTCGTTAAACCGCCATATTGCGAGCATCTTACAAACTCGTGTCGTGGTTATGACAATTATTTAATAGCTTTTAAGCAAAGGACAACAAGGACCAACGGTGCAGTGAAGTGATCTTGCGTCTTCGATTGATGTTGACGCGGTCCGAGGTTCGATGCCCGGCAACCAAGGAAATTCAGGTGAGTGCGCATGTTCATATCCTTTCTTCCTTCTCTCATCTACCTTATTCATTTCCACACAAACTATAAGCCGATGCAAGTGATTTGTTAGTCTTTTGTGTTTTAAGCGATTTCCCCTATTTATATATAAAAGCATTTTAAAATTCCCCAATACAGTCCACTTCTCTTTTTCTACTATAACCTCGTGCCTAGGTTCCTAAACATAATATCGAAGTTTAATTCACGCCTTTAACCAAAGGTGGAGTAAAGGCACCTCCATCTTTTTTGGTCTCTTCTCTCGGATATATAACCTTTTTTTGGACCATTCTCTCGGATATATAACCTTTTTTGGTCTCTTGTCTCGGACTCGGATATATAACCTCTTTGGTCACTATTAACTACTTTCGCCACTAATTTATCTACCGCTAGGTGTTAACTTACACGCTCATTGTATTACGTAATCGAAATAGACTGTGATTTATTTTGTTATATTCCCGCATATGCAGCTATTTCTCTTTATTTCCGCACCGCATACGTAGTATAATATCGTCGTGGGTTAGTTCCTAATTTATTTATTTCATTTTTCGTGATCGATATTACTCGTAAGATTCACGTGTTCGCATAATTTCTTTGTTCTGCGTACGTAACGGTACGCCATATTTAAATTAGTCGGATTGGTTCGGCTACTGTCGGCTAAGTTCGCTTTCCCCACCATTCCCGACTAACTCGGACACACGGCCGAGCGAGGTGCTCCGCTCACGCCACCGCTTATTTTTTATAACGCGCCTCAAATTTGAGGGTACTTTTGTTTTGTACTACCGCCACCTCAAAATTATTTTACCGCTATTTCTAGTAGTTGTATAACGAAGAGTCAAATATATAAATTCCCGCGTTTGCTAAATCGATACAATCTATATTTAATATATAGGTATAGTTACTTTTAGTATAGTTAACCGCTTAATATAGTTTGTTTACAATGGGTAAACCTAAACGGAAAGGTAGCGAGGGTTTCGTTGCAGAAGACGATTATGATACTAATAAAAATCAATTAACTATTTACTCAGTTAGACGCGATGTTATCTACAAGCGAGTAGAAAACATCTTAGAGCTCGCATACAAAGCAGAAACAGATCCCACTCAGTTTAGAGCATTTCGTACCAGTGCATTAAATATTGATAGTATACGTACTGATTACCAAAACGTTTTGGATTCATATAACTTGCTGCACTTACAAATGAACCCGGGTTCTAGTGTCGACTATGACTCCTGGACGACGTTCGAGGAGATGTACTGCTACATTAAAAACATTTTGTTAGAAAATGAGACTAATAGTTCTCCTGAGGGCTCACCAAATCACCAAGGTCTTTCTAAATCGAATCCCCGTCTTCCGCCCATTGACTTGATGTCATTTAATGGAGATGTCAAGAACTGGCCATTGTTTTATCAGCAATTTAAAAGTATTATTCATGATAACGCATCGCTTACTGATAGTGACCGGGTATTTTACTTAGTTGGCAAATTAACCGGGCAGGCTTCGTGCGTGTGCGCAGGGCTGCCGCCGACCGCGCAGAACTACCGCGTCATCTGGGACGCGCTCGTGCGCAAGTATGACGACCCGCGCTCGCTCGCCAGCGCATACCTTAATCAATTGTTACGATTTAAACCGCTATCAAACACAAGTTCTGCCGGACTCGATTCATTTATTAATGCTTTTGATTCTTCGGTGGAAGCACTTAAGCAACTGAAGCTTAGTGATTTAACCGACTTTGTTCTATTGCATTTGGCGCTCCAAAAATTAGACGCAGACACGATAAAATCATTTGAAACTTTGTACCGCAAGGAGAAAATACCTACTTATAAAAGTTTGATCGAGTTTGTTAAAGAACAGAGCAAAGTGTTATCTCATTCTCCAGCCGCTAATGCATATAGGCCGGTTGATAATTCACATAATAAATCGCACAACCCTACGCGGCCGTCGCCTTCGACTAGGGAATGCAAATAACCGATTTTAACCGGTTTTAACCGGTTATTTTGATACAAAAACGGTTATTAACCGGTTAAATTGCATTCCCTACCTTCGACCAAGACTTTTGTTAACACGGACGCAGGCTCCGGCACAAGCGCGAGCGGTAACTGTGCGCTGTGTAGTGGTAAACAACAGGAGCATTTTTATTCGTGTTCAACTTTTATGAAATTGACACCGCATGAACGTTATAATTTTATTAAAACTAACGCCTATTGTAACAATTGCTTAAGTGTTAGACATAAAACATTGTCTTGTACTTCTAAACATAACTGTTCTCATTGTTCTTCGAGACATCATTCTCTGTTACATTTTAATACTAATACTAAATCGCATTGTAATATTGGAGCAGTGTCCGAGATCGAACCCGCTAACGTTGTATCTACTTCCGCTTCCGCTCGTGGCTTGGTTCGCACTGCGTCGAGCAGCCACGCTGAGTCGAGTATGACTCATTCGCCCGCCAATACAGACCCTGCGACTGCTGCAGTTAAGGTCGATATTAGTTCACCGCGTCGTTATCCTGATAAGAAAAATACGTCGGTATGCACAGTTTCGTGTGATCGCGTTAACAGTTATCAAACGACTACATTATTAGGAACCGCAAAAATCAAATTTATTGATTCGTTCAACCGCACTCACTATTTGAGATGCTTGGTGGATCCAGGCTCTCAGAGTGATTACATTTCCGCTACTTGTTGTAAGCGTCTTTCGCTTCCTATTTGTAAACAAACCCGCTACTCGGAAGTTCAAGGTATAGGAGGAGCCTCGCAAAAAATACTTGGAATCACGGCACTTAATTTTGCGTCTCGGTTTAATAATCAGTGCGAATATTTCGCCAAACCTTTAGTGGTCCAGCAGATCACGGCGCAGCTGCCCAGCTCGCGGGTCGATGCCGCTGCTATTCAGTTTATTCGTAACTTGCCGCTTGCTGACGACGAGTTTTCGCAGCCTGGGCCTATAGACATGCTCTTAGGCGTAAATATTTATTGTGACATTTTATTATTCGATAAAATTAAAAGCCCAAGTGCTAACTTGCCCTCCGCCTTTGAGACGACGCTAGGCTACCTACTCATGGGTGACGCTCCCGTTATTTCTCCGCCACCCGCTTCGCACACGCTTTGTGCTTTTACGTCTGACCCGCTTCATCGACTTGTCGAAAACTTTTGGGCTGTCGAGGAATTGCCCTCGCACACGTTTTTAAGTCCAGATGATCAACAATGCGAGGATACTTACGCAAAGACCACCGTTCGTGATATTGACGGCAGCTATTCAGTTGATCTTCCGTTTAAAGACGATCCAAATAAGTTAGGCAATTCTTATATAACCGCAAAAAAACGCTTTCTTCTTTTAGAGAGAAAATTCGCTAAGGATCCCGAACTTAAGTTTAAATATGACGAAATTATTCGTGATTACCTACGACAAGGTATTTTATCCCGCACCGCACCTGAGGAGTGCCTCTCCCCAGGGTTTTTCTTACCGCACCACCCCGTGGTTCGCAACGATAAAGCGACCACCAAGGTTCGCCCGGTCTTGGATGGCAGCGCCAAGACCGACACTGGGTTGTCGTTAAATGATGTCTTACATTCTGGCTGCAATTTACAAGCAAATATTTTTCAGATTCTTTTGAATGTTCGAATTTTTAGAGTCGCATATTTTGCGGACGTAAAACAAATGTACTTATGCATTTATACAAATTCTCCGCATCGCAAATATCAGCGAATATTATACCGCTTTTCAGAGAAAGACCCGCTCGAAGTATTCGAGTTCACGCGAGTAACGTTTGGGCTCCGATCTTCTCCATTTTTGGCGCTCCGCACTCTTCGCCAGCTGGCTGCTGGCGAACGACACAACTGGCCAAATGCGGCCACCGTGTTAGAGAGAGATGTTTATATGGACGATCTAGCTTCTTCTGCTTCTTCTCTAGAGGAAGCAGTCAAGACAGCAAGCGAACTAATCCATCTTTTTAAGGCTGGTGGGTTTGACCTACTTAAGTGGTCGTCAAATTCGCTCGAATTACTCGAGCACATACCTGAGTCGCACCGACAGTCTGGGTCTATTTCCTTTGCCGAAGGAAATACATTTAAGATTTTAGGTTTGCGCTGGCTACCCGCACAAGATACTTTCGTCTTCGACACATCAAGCCCACCGCCTACATGTACTAAACGCGCCATTCTTTCCGCAACCGCTCGTTTGTACGATGTCCTAGGACTCGTCGGACCCGTAATTTTATTTGCAAAATTAATAATAAAAGAGCTTTGGCTTCTCGATCTTGACTGGGACGAATTGCCCCCTTTCCGCATTGTTAATTTATGGCAACAATATTTAAATGAACTTCCGCAGATATCGCGCCTTCAATTTTCCCGCCACATGGGTATAGGAATCGGGTCTAAGGTTTCGTTGGTCGCGTTTTCGGACGCCAGTGAATCCGCCTATGGTTGTGTAATTTATATACACGTCGTTAACTGCGACCAGCTTCCGATTGTTACACTCCTATGTTCTAAATCGCGCGTAGCATCCGCTAAGCCTAAGATTACTCTCGCTCGTTTAGAGCTAAATGGAATTTTATTACTCTCACGGCTTCTTAAAGAAGTCCACGACACCGTGTCGAAAAGGCACACTATTGAAAACGTGTTCGTGTTCTCAGACTCCGAGGTCGCTCTGTGTTGGTCGGTTGCCTCGCCACACAGATTCGACACTTATGTTGCCAACCGCATCTCGCAAATTCAGGCAAATATTTCGCCTGACGACTTGTATCATATAGCCGGCTCTCAAAACCCCGCTGACTGTGTATCCCGGTGTCTTACTCCTTCTCAACTTGTACAACACGAGCTTTGGTTCAGGGGACCGGCGTGGCTGTCTTTGTCTATAGTTGACTGGCCTATACGAAGGTTCGTGCCGGACCGATTGTCGCTGCCAGAAGAAAAAACTGTGACTCACGTGACTACTGCAGTCACTAATATTGAAAACCCTATTATGACGCTCGCTTCACGGTGTTCCTCATGGAACAAGTTCCTTCGTGCCACTGTTTATGTGCTTCGATTTTTAAAAATGCTTCCAAGAGCCGAGTACGTTACCGCTGAAGATTTAAACTTTGCAGAATCAAAGATAATTCGTATTTTACAGTGTATACACTTCTCCGAAGACATTGACCACGTTTTAAAGGGTCAAGTATGTTCTCAAAAATTAAGAAAATTATTTCCATTTCTTTTGGATGGAATTTTGCGCGTCGGAGGTCGCTTATCGAACTCGACGTTAGATTATTCTTCTAAGCACCCAATCTTATTACCTAGACAGGGACACGTTGTAGAACTGTTAATAGATTCGTTCCACCGTGATCATTTGCACGCTGGACCGCAACTGTTAATTGGTATCTTAAAATCCAGGTACTGGATTATTTCAGCTCGCCGTATTGTTCGGTATCGCATAAACAAATGTAATACTTGTTTTAGGTTAAATCCTAAAGCTACGTTCCCGCTTATGTCGGACTTGCCCAAGTGCCGATTAGAGCAATACAAGGTGTTTCTCCACACGGGCGTTGATTACGCAGGTCCGCTATACATTACTCCTTACCGCAGGCGCGGCGTTCGAAGCGTTAAAGCTTATATATGCCTTTTTATTTGTTTTGTAACAAAGGCAGTTCACATAGAACTTGTCTCAAACTTGACTTCCGCTAGTTTTATTGACGCTTTTAAGCGCTTTATATCGCGACGAGGCCCTTGCACCTTTTTATACAGCGACAACGGGTCGAATTTTGTTGCATCAAAAGCGTACTTTAACGAACTTTACAAGTTTCTGTTATCTGACGATTATTATAAGACGTTTAGTAGAGAGCTCGCGAAAAACCGCATTACGTGGCGAATGAACCCTCCCACAGCTAGCCACTTTGGCGGCATATGGGAAGCGAATATAAAAAGCACTAAATCCTTATTGTTTCGAGTAATCGGAAATCAAATTCTCACCTTTGAGGAGATGTCGACCGTTCTTACCCAAATTGAGGCAGTGCTTAACAGCCGTCCTCTATATGTCTTAAGCTCTGACCCATCAGAGCCGCTAGCCCTTACACCTTCGCATTTCTTGTGCACTTCCCCGCTAGAGTTCCTCCCCGCTACGGATTTATCCGACGAACGAACCAATTTGCTGTCTCGTTTCTCATTAATGGACTCGCTCGTACAGTCGTACTGGAAGCGATTAAAAACAGAGTATTTACATAATTTGCAAATGCGCGAAAAATGGAATACATTATCAAACCCAATTACCATTGGTACCTTAGTGCTGTTAAACGTAGAAAACGCTCCACCCTTACAGTGGCCTTTAGGTATTATTTCACGTTTATATCCTGGTAAGGACGGAGTTATTCGCGTTGCGGAAGTAAAGACAAAGATTGGCACGTACACACGTCCAGTTGTGCGGCTGTGCCCGCTACCGACTCAGTAAGAGTCTTTTTTTAGTTATTAGAGTAATACTAATTAGTTATTAGTTCGTCTGACTGCATTATCTAGTTATGTTTACTGGCACAATGTGCTCTCTCCTTATAAAAGTCAGATTATAATTATATCCTTTTGTTAGTATCTTATCCGCTTCTATCGTCGTAGAGTAGTTTTGCTCTTTATTAACACTTTATTTTGAAGGGTTCCTTCAAGGCCGGGAGGATGTTGGATTTCATATTTTTATATTTTTAAATAAGGTAGGCGAAAACGAGGGGAGGCCTTTGCCCAGCAGTGGGACACAAAAACAGGCTAAGAAAAAAAAAAAAAAAAAAAAGTTTACGCACTTGCAAAGGCTTTACTCCTTCACAACTTCCATCCCTATCAAACATGTGCACTAATGCTATGGCCATCCTTATCTACGGCCGTCGCATTCGGACATTCTTATGTCAAATCACTCTTCGTTAAACCGCCATATTGCGAGCATCTTACAAACTCGTGTCGTGGTTATGACAATTATTTAATAGCTTTTAAGCAAAGGACAACAAGGACCAACGGTGCAGTGAAGTGATCTTGCGTCTTCGATTGATGTTGACGCGGTCCGAGGTTCGATGCCCGGCAACCAAGGAAATTCAGGTGAGTGCGCATGTTCATATCCTTTCTTCCTTCTCTCATCTACCTTATTCATTTCCACACAAACTATAAGCCGATGCAAGTGATTTGTTAGTCTTTTGTGTTTTAAGCGATTTCCCCTATTTATATATAAAAGCATTTAAAACCCCCCAATACAGTCCACTTCTCTTTTTCTACTATAACCTCGTGCCTAGGTTCCTAAACATAATATCGAAGTTTAATTCACGCCTTTAACCAAAGGTGGAGTAAAGGCACCTCCAAAAAGAGAGTCGGTAAAGTAACTACTTAAGAAAGGTAAATTTGCATGATGCTTGTAGCATGTAGGTAGTTCATCATAAATATTCATACTTGGTTGGCAACACTGTCTGCATCTCGGGCTGCATTATTCCATGTCGGGGTTCACCCGAGCAAGGGTGACCTCATGTTATTATGCGTGTGCAGACGAGGAAACTGATGCACGTTCCATCTACTGTGGCAAATTTGCCTTACCGTGGTTGCTTTCTCGTTGCAAGAATTTGCATAAAAAAAATTGTTTTATATTCAGTAAATTGGCCACATGGGGGCTCTTGTACATGTCGGTAATATTTCTAGAGTGAAGATTAGCGCTTAGGACAAGACCATAATTGCATCTTCTTCTTTCTGAGCCTCTCCAACTAGTGGAGGTTGGCAGTCAGCTCCAAATACTTCTTCGGGTCTTCCGCGAGGTTAAACAACTACGCGGCGCTCGGGATTCCGGCCACGTAACAAACTTCAGCAGAAGGTAGTTTTTTCATTCATACTTAAAAATAAGTGACACAAGGTAATAAAATAAAACTATTATTATGTTGAGGAGTATATCAGGAGAGATTAATAAAAAAGCTTTGATAAAAAATATAACGATCTTTACTCTCTGAGTAGTAAAAGTGAACAGAATAGAAATAATTTTGACATTAAAAAAGTAGCATATAACACATTGCTATTCAATTTATGTAGGGGTCGAAGCGAAGAGTCGTTTAATCTTCAACATGCCCCCGGGCGTTGAAAGCAATCTTTCAACCAGAACCATCAGTCACAGGCAGTGGGCATATCTTACTGAAGGTTCTTCGGACTACTCCTGATGAGGTATTCACGTCGGCAACCCTAGATATGCCATCTGACCCAGGATGGATAGCAACGACTCGTCCAAGTCTCCATTTTAAAGGCGGTAGATGGTCATCCTTGAGCAGCACAAGAGCATCAAGCTTGAGAGTGTCTTGATTGGATTGCCACTTGACCCTATGCTGGAGCTCTGCAACATACTCCTTACTCCATCGACTCCAAAAATGCTGCCGAAGCTGCTCGATACGCTGGAAACGTGGTAATCGCTCATAAGTGGAGTCTTTCAGTTCAGGAACTGGCAGCGAAGTGAGGGGACGGCCAATGAGGAAATGTCCAGGCGTAAGGGGCGTCAAGTCTTCGGGATGCGACGACAACGGGGTGAGCGGGCGAGAGTTCAGAACCGCTTCCACTTGAATAAGTGTAGTGTTAAGCTCTTCATAAGTAAGGTTACAATTGCCCAACACTCTTAGCAAATGGAACTTGGTTGACTTCACACCAGCTTCCCAAAGACCACCGAAGTGCGGTGTGTACGCAGGAATAAAATGGAAATTAATTTCTTCGTTAGCGAAACTTTCAGCCAATGAGTTGCAATTACCCTTCAAGAATTTGGACAGTTCATTATAAGCGCCAACAAATGAGGTGCCGTTATCGGAGTAAATATTACTAGGTTTTCCTCTCCGAGACATAAACCTACGTAAAGCCAGCAAATAATTATTACTGGTTAAATCTCCCACCAACTCTAAATGTACCGCTTTGGTAGCGAAACATACAAAAATAGCCACATAAACCTTAACTAATTTACAGCCGCGTCCTTGGCGGCTAGCTGCCATGAGAGGGCCTGCGTAGTCTACGCCAACATTGTTAAAAGGAAAACCACCGGGCAATACGCGAGGCTTGGGCAAATTCCCCATCAACGGAGTCAGCACCTGACCTTTCATTCGATTGCATCGTACACATTCATGGAAAGTTGCCTTTGCTAAATTTCGCCCTCCGATTGGCCAGTACCTCTCTTTAATCGTAGCCAATAATAATTGGGGTGGCGCATGCAGTAATTTTTTGTGCTCATATGAGAATAACAATTTTGTAAAACGATGAGTGGACTGTAGTAGTAAAGGATGTTTTTTCTCATAGGAGAACTCAGAATTAATAAGACGGCCTCCCACGCGAATTAAGGCATTTTCATCTAAAAAGACATTAAATTTTAACAAGTTGCTCTTTTTTGGCAGCGTTTTCTTATTTAACAATAAGTTATACTCAAGAAACGATGTCTTTTGAGTTTCTTTGACAATTAAATTATGAGCATTTTTTAACTCGCTAGAACTGAGATATTCGAATTCAAAATGCTGTTTACGACATTTTCCAATAAACCGTAAGACATACGCGATTGCTCTTTTTAAGTGTGAATAATTCGAAAATCTGTTGAAATCAAATAATTCGTCATTACCTGATGATTGTATTTTAACATGTAATGAAACTACTTCGCGAATTTCAGGTAAAGACTGTTTTGTGTTTGGAGTCAAGGGCCACTGGGAACTATCTTGTCTTAAGTAGAATGGCCCAGACCACCACTGGTCAAGGGTTTTTAAGGCATGCGGAGGTACTCCGCGCGAGATCAGATCTGCCGGGTTGTGGTCCGTTGGGACATGCCTCCAAGTAAAACTTCCCGTAATTTCTAAAATGTCAGAAACGCGGTTGCGAACAAAGGTCTGCAATTTACTTGGCAACATCTTTAACCAACCCAACACGATAGTGGAGTCAGTCCAGAATGTGGCAGTCGTAACCTGAAGCCGTAATGAGCTGACTATCTTCTCATAAAGACGTGCTCCGATAAGCGCGGCGCATAATTCAAGCCTCGGTATTGTCGTAGGACGTAGCGGTGCCACACGACTTTTTGCCATTACCAGGCGAACATGGATTTCTCCATCTTCATTAACGCTTCGAATATAGGCACATGAACCGTAAGCACGCTCAGAGGCATCTGAGAAAATGTGCAACTCGAGTGCTTTGCACGAGTCACATATCACATGTCGCGGGACACGGATATTGTTTAAAACTGGGAGACTTACCACAATATCTGACCAAAGTCTCGCGATATCTGGTGACAACTGTTCATCCCAAGAGAGTTTATGGAGCCAGAGTTTTTGCATGAGCATTTTCATGGAGATAACACATGGGGAAAGCAGTCCCAGTGGATCGAAAATCTGGGCGATGATCGACAGCATGGCTCGCTTTGTGTTTTCTTTAGAAATCGAATTGCCGATAGGAAAACACAACTCGTCAGACTCTGAATGCCAGCTGAGACCTAGAGTCTTGCTGGGCTCAGTGGAACCAATGTTTAAGTCCACTGCTAAGAGTGACGGCTCTGATAGTAAACTACGCTCGTTAGATTGCCACTTGCGCAGATTCATTCCTGCAGCAGCTAATGCCGTGGTCACTTTCTCACGTATTTGGTGTACTTCTGACAGCTCATCCCCACCAGTCAGTAAATCATCGACGTAAAAATCATGAATGATGATATCACTGATTATTTTGTCACTACAGTTGAGACCAATTTGCTTTAAACACCTAGTCGCAAGAAAGGGAGCACTAGCAGTTCCATAAGTGACGGTGTTTAACTCATAAGTTTTTATTGGATCATACTCATTTTCGCGCCACACGATCTGCTGTAGATGTCTGTCATCAGGATGTACCACTATCTGTCTATACATCTTCTCAACATCCGCAGCGAGGATGTATTTATGCTGCCGGAAACGAATGAGTATAGACAGTAGATCATCCTGTACCGTGGCACCAACCATTTGAATATTATTGAGACTGACTCCTGAACTGGTGGGACTACTCGCGTTAAACACGACTCGCAATTTTGTCGTTGAACTGTTCTCACGTAAAACACCGTGATGAGGAATAAAATACGACTTTTTCTCTGGATTACGCGTACATTCTGACATGTGTCCTAAATATTTATACTCGGTCATAAAATCCACGTACATTTGTTTGAAAGAAGGTTTAGTTTTAACCCTACGCTCCAAAGAAAACAAACAATGATTGGCACGATGAAGAGACTCGCCTAAAACGTTTTCATTTTGTTTTAAAGGGAGTTTAACACAAAAGCGACCATCAGCTAAACGTGTTGTATTTTTAACAAAATGTTCTTCACAACACTTTTCTTCTGGCGAATAGTGAGATGACTGACAGCTAGTTTCCTCGAGCTGCCAAAAACGCGTTAGTTGTCGTTGAATGTCATCATCAAAACTCTGAGAGTGATCCCCAGTATTCGTGAGCGCAGAAGAAAAACAGCATTTTATTTGGTCGGACGGCACTTGGTTGCCATTTATTGGACCTGAGACTAAGTAACCGAATCTAGTCTCACACAATACTGGTTGTCCATTACCTAGCCTTATAATGTTTGATCCTAACACGTCCCAAAATATATCGGCACCAATAATTAAATCAACTGCAGCTGGTTGATGAAAGTTAGGATCCGCTAAGCAAATATTAGACGGGATATTTAAATTCGACAAATTGAGTTGACGACACGGGACGTTATCCGTTATTGATGGTAAAATGAAACAGTTTATGCTTGTCGCGAAATTGTCATTTAATGACTTAATAGGCACCAAACACATTTTACCTACGTGAGACGTCGCATTGTTGATACCTTGTATCGATTTATTAACAATGTCTGTTGACAGATTTAATTTGCGACACATACTTTCTGTCATTAGGCATGAAGTACTGCCGCTATCTAATACGGCACGAGCGATGTGCTCGTGATTATTAACATCATACACCTTAATTAACGCCGTCGATAATAAAACGTCTTGTCCGCGGCGGTCTGGAACTCCGACCCTAGCCGACAATGTTGACATAGTAACAGACTGTGAATCATGCACGACACGAGCGTGATGAGTGGACATTCCGGGTGTCGCGGGCGCAGCTGGATGGACGGGAGCCGCAGGTGACGCGGAAGTAGTTGCACTAATCTCGTCATCGCGCGCGGACGTGCTATCCCCGGCCGATCTGGGTCTGGAGCCGGCTACATGCACTAATGTATTGTGTTTACGCTTACATAACTTACATCCAGGCCGCTTGCAATGATTTGCGTAATGACCACTCCGAAAGCAGTTATAACAAACCTTTAAAGTAGGTAACAAGTCGAGCCGCGCGCTGTTGCTAAGTGATAGAAACGACGGACAATTACTTAAATTATGATCACTACGACATTTGGGACATTTCTGTGGAGTGACATTGTTTTGTTTCGATTCTTGCAATGAAACCATTGCCTTTAGTTTCGGACCGTGTTTACTCGGCGATATGGTGCGACCGGCAGTGTTATTACGTGATAATTCCAGTGTTTCGATTAAATCGGCACGGTTCCGCACGAACGTTAAGAATGCGTCAAGTGTTATGGGCTTATCCTTGCCCAAGTGACCTTTGAACTCTTCCCACTGACGGTACGATTTTGAATCTAACTTATGAGCCATTATATAAATAAGGAGTGTATCCCAATATTTAACGGGTTCGCCTAGCGATTCCAAAGCGCGCAGGTTTTTATTCAATTGATCAGTCATTCGCTTTAAACTGGAGGATGATTCCTTTGTGATCAATTCGATGTTAAATAATGCTGAGACATGATTTTGTTGCAATAAACGTTTGTTATCGAACCGCTCACAAAGAAGACTCCATGCAACCTCGTAATTGGTCGAGGAAAACTGAATCGATTGAATAACTACTGCTGCAGAACCCTCCAATGACGCTCGCAGGTAATGAAATTTGTTAATTTCGTCAATATCGTCATTAGAATGTATCAAACTTAAAAACGTGTCATGAAACTCTAGCCAATTTTCATATGATCCCGAAAATTTCGGTAATTGTATGACGGGAAGTTTAACGGGCTTATTAATACTATTACTATGGCGAGAACTACGTTCGCATCCCAGCTCATCCTGTTTTTTTTGTAATGTATTTAATATATCCTGAGCTTTGGCAATAACTTTATAATACTGGGATTCGAAGTCGGTTCTTTCCGAAAGTTGTAACTGAATGTCTGATGCTAAGCACTCCAATTGTAACTGTACCTCATCATATTGGCTGAATATAAGTTCCATTTTATTAAGTCGTAACTGCAACTCACTGGCGTCAGCTGTAGTTAATGATGACACCTTCAATGAATTTAAATAAGTCACGAAGCTAGTTAATCGACCTTTGTAACTTGCACGTTTCTTAATTAAATCTTTTTCTTCAGACATTTTGGGAAGCGTGTGTGGTCAACCTGAAATGTTATACAATGCAAAATCAATTTCACTTTATTTGTGAACTTGTTAACTACCTATAAAAGTAGCCTGACACTATTTTATGTTTTAGCTTAACTATATTTTCCTACTCTTGTACATAATTTTAATTTTAATGTAAGTAAATTATAAGAGTAAGAGTTGAATTACATGAACATGTTATTATTCTGAAACAATTAAAATATTAGCTACCTAAATTTTGCATTATTATTTTATACCTATGCTTAATATAAAAGTGACAAATTCTAAAGTTCGTACAACAATTACTAGTTAATAAATAAAGCTTTAAGCTTGTACAATACTGTTCAAAGTATTAAATTAACTAAGTACAAAACCTGCATGAATCAGCACATAGCAATAGGTTAACTTAACCTCACAGTTAAAGTTCAATTTAAATAAATGGTACTAACCTTTTCAGAACAAAAACTTACGCTTATCTCTACCTGATTAAGAGTGTTGGGTGAAATTAAGTAATAATAAAGGCTTAGCACTTGATGATCGAAGAATCCAAATCACAGCACATGATGCCGGTTAATCTCTTTGTCCTTTTAACCGCACGCCTCTCGAACTAGGTTAACTTCTTAATTCTCCAACTTATGAACTCCGTTTCTTTAATTATTGTAGTTATTTACAATCCGGTTCGATCCAGGACCATGTTGAGGAGTATATCAGGAGAGATTAATAAAAAAGCTTTGATAAAAAATATAACGATCTTTACTCTCTGAGTAGTAAAAGTGAACAGAATAGAAATAATTTTGACATTAAAAAAGTAGCATATAACACATTGCTATTCAATTTATGTAGGGGTCGAAGCGAAGAGTCGTTTAATCTTCAACATATTATTTGATTACCTTGTGTCACTTATTTGTATTATTACCTTCACTCACTATCAGTCTTATCCTGTTAGAGTTGTATTATATTATCATTGTTGCGGTCTTGCGATGCTTTATGCGGCCAGACGAAGTCGCCACGGTAAACGATACCACCGCTAGGTCACGCTACTTCAGTCTTAATATTGTTTTCACTTCTCATGCTCTTAAAATGTCACTTAAGTCTCTGAACATTGGGACTAAAGTTCCTTATTATAATCACTAAGGATTTAAGTAAGTATTTTTTTCATTTACTTTCAAAGGGGGTCCTAAACCCTTAAACAACCAATTACAGTGTTTGAGAATGAAGGATTATCGCCATTTTCAGTGATTGTGTATAGTCATTTTTAGGGCGTGGAAATAACCTTGAAATAACAACTGCAAATATACAAAATAAAAAACGTAATCATTTCGTGAACACGATTAATAATTATTATAAAGGATTCATTCATTTTATTACGCATGATTCAATTAGTTTTTAAATATTTTTTCAAGCTTGAACCTGTTGGCTAAATATGCAAGCATTTAAAGCGACTTTTTACAAAAAAAATATAATGAGAGTGGACGTGATCACTTGATGAATTTGACTGTACGTTTCGACTTGATTCCGATTGGATTTGAATTTAACCAAGTTTGCAATAAGTTCATTAGGCGGTTTCGTTCACAAGAAACAATGACTTGAATTTCTTCTCTTCGAAACCACTTTTCCTGTAAGTTACTCTATGAGTATATGTAATTGTATGAAATAGTGAGTTTGTACTCGTTTTTTTGTGTGAAATAGTGAGTTTTGTTTACCCGTAAACGCTGCCTTCTTGGCGAGCTGCATATATATATCTGTTATACTAGGTGTGCATGTGTTTGTGGTCGTTCGCCGCTCGTGGCCGCCACGCCTGCTCCCGCTTTAAGTCGTGGCTAAGACCGATGATAAGGAATATGTTGCTACTAAATTAATGAACGAATTTCCCATTCATGACGCAACTAATTCAGTTCAAGTCTCTATGCTGTGATATCATTGGAAAGTGTGAACCTACCGGTCTTGCATGGGACTGGATATAAATCCACCGGCTTAAAGTAAACCACAGTACCTATACTTGTGTAATGGATTTGTTTACAAGTATCAGCCGTCTGTAAGGTAAATGATCGATTTACGGTCGCAATAATAACTCGTAGTAGGAACCTATGTACGTTAAATCTTTGAACATTTGTTAAGGTAACATGCGTGTTTCCACGTAAGCCTAATGGGCCATCCTCCTTCAGCGGAGAGCTAGGAGTTCAGGAGCACGACCACGGCCGGCGCTCCGTAGCCGCTACTCTTCGGTCCGGACCAACAATAAAACTAAATCATTGAAGGAGTAGCAACCCAGCAACGGTACATAGCTATTAAGATGGGGCTAGAGAAGTTGCCATTGTTCACGAACGCTAGCGTTAGGTGATGATCACTGTCGACCGGTGTTGTCATTGAACAATTTATGGATTTGACGTAAGTCACGTGATACGAGTTGCTATGAATATTTTTAGTTAATTAAAAACCTTTCATTTTTTTTACAAATTACTTTAATATTTTTCAAAAAATACTCTGTATATTCTATAAAACCAATCCTCAAAACATTTAAAAAATGCGTACTGCGGAAGGTCAAAGAAAAGTCGCTCAAATTCTAGTACTGCCTCGGTCGAGTCCATAAAAGTCCGGCCACGCATCATTTTCTTTATAGTGGGGAACAAGAAATAGTCGCACGGGGCCAGGTCAGGACTGTAGGGTGGATGCGACATCACCTGAACACCTTTACTGGTCAAAAAAGCCATTGTTATTGCCGCGGTGTGTGCAGGTGCATTATCTTGGTGAAAAAGAATTCCATGAGTGCCGCTCTTTGGACGATCCTCACCAAGTCTGTCAAATGCGTGGGGTAAACAGACCTCTGTGTATCACTGGCTAGTAACTGTTCTTCGATCTTCGAGTGGAACTACAGCTACTGGCCCCCCGCGGCGAAAGAAAACGGCGATCATTTTTTTGTTCACACTACGGCAACGAACAATTTTGAATGGCGGCCCGTCTTCTTCAAACACCCATTGCATAGATTGTTGCTTTGTTAGAGGGTCATAGCAGTATATCCAGGACTCATCAGTAGTAAGGATATTAGAAACCTGTTGGGAATTGACTCCGTCGAATTTTTTGAGCATAAACTGGCACCAATCTACTCTCCGGGTTTTTTGCTCTTCGGTCAGCAAATGCGGTATCCAACGCGAAGCGACCTTCCTGACGCCAAGATGATCATGTAAAATGCTTGAAACTGTGGGTGATCCAATACCAAGTTGATGCTCTATTTCCCGATGGGTAATATTTCTGCGTTCTTTAATCAACCACTCGGCTTTGATCACGTTTTCTGGCGTTACAGCAGTCGACGGCCGTCCCGGTCTCGAGTCATCTTTGAGGCACTCCCGACCCCGCTTAAACTCGCGGTACCAATATGAGATTGTGGCTAACGATGGAGCAGACTCCCCAAATGCGTCGTTTAAATTTTTATTTGATTCCTTAAAGGTTAAGTTCCTTTTGTAGTCGTAGAATATCATAGCACGAAACGATTCTCGCGACAGCTCCATTGCAAGAAACAAAACTGGACTGACATTTTCAGCAAAAAAATTAAAAAAAAAAGTTGTTTGCGGCCAGTATAAAATTTCATTTTACAAAGAGGTTAATAGCTAAATTACCCTTAATTTGCCATACACTTTTAAAATTAAAGTTTTTATACAGCTAAAAACTTTCGTAGCAGCCTATGTATATCACTCGTTACAACTGACACGCTAAACAGTGATCACTATCACTCGCGCTAGTGGTTGGTTTGACGACGCGTTCGTTACGCGGTACTAGAGCATAAAGCAAGCGTAAGCAAAAGCATAGACAAAGGGCATTGATTGGGTAAATTTGTTTGAAGAATATTGTATTTTTTTTATAGCGGCCACGTATGATTTTTACATAGTTATTTAGAGGACCTCGGTATACACATAAATACATATATAATTTATGGCACTTAATAATATCAGAGCCGAGATATTAAAGATTTAAGTGTTCAGTTTTTGGTACTAAAAGTACGCCCAGGTAAGAATATTAAATATCTCAGCTCCGATGCACTTAAGAGTATTACATTACGTCTACATAACAAAACACGTTCATTTTGAATTATTCTATTATAATTTACCACTTTTACTAATGGCCGCTCACCTTGAAACTGTATGACTTTTACAAATGACAACACTTTTACCCACACCCCTTTATCATTAAAAAAAAGAAAACTAGACAGCCGAGCGAGGTCGTATTCATCGTATACATGCAACTTGGCTAGCTTTTTCATTTTTGACAACGCATGTCGTTGCATTCGATGGCGACCTGTCTAGCCTATTTAATTTTGACAGGGCCAAGTGACAGGTGTTCACCAAAGTGATCACCTAACGCTAGCGTTCGTGAACGATGGCAACTTGTCTAGCCCCACAGTTGCGTGCTTTACGTTCACCGTAAAATAGATGACTGATAAATAAATGTGTTATATGACATTGTGAATGACTGCAACGATTTTTTTACGAAAGATTTGTCATTAATTATTAATATATGACCAGTTTTTGAAATAGTTTGCTAAACAAAGCTTGTCAATTTGTATAATTAAATGGGCCTGTTAGTTTATTGTTCGTCCATTCCTCATAAATTCCATCATCATACCTACTTATCACGCTAATTCAAGTAGGACTACTATCCCAACAAAAATAATCATTGAAAAAGTTTCGAACATTAAAGGTATGTATTCACAATAAAAAAACGGGCAAGAGCATGTCGGACCATACTCAGTGTTAGGGTTCCGAAGCCTTTACGACAAACACAAAACTATGTCAAAAAACCACATGTATGAACTAATTTTCTTATTTTTTTTTGAAATACCTGTCAACGACACCCCACATTATGGGGTAGACGAGAAAAAAAAACATCCCCAAGCTAGGTGTAGGGGAGCTACACAGTTTTACTAAAATTAGAGTGAAATTATAACCACTCCTCCTTTTTTTGGAATTGGTAATAAACGACTACTAACTAAACTGCTAGATTGATGGTTAAATTACGTTCGTTTTCGCAACCGACTGACTGAGATTTTCGTTCTGTGACATTGGCACTGCTCTAAGTAATATCCGTTTTGGTAAGGACATAGTCAATACAATTATGTAACATGCCAGAATTATGTACAATGCCCACTGCATTGGGTACATTTAAACAGACGGGTAATCAATGTTTTAGGGTATTTCATGCAAAGGTTTTTTCTGGAAACTCAGGCACGACCTGTTTTGGTTCAAGTACAGTTGGCCTGATTCCAAGAAGCGAAAACTGTAATGATATACTTTTTGCAGAAACAAACCAAGTTCTCTGTCGTGGCAGTTCAGCTACCTACTCCAAGAACATGTCGTTAGAATTAACTCTTATGTATTACTTAAAATAATGACTAGTTAAAGATATAGCATAATTTTACAGCATTGACGGTTTATTGCCCGAGGCTATGATTGTTTTAATATCACGTGCTCTTGATTTATACACCGTGTTTTTTTTGATTTACGATAACTTCGGCATATTACTAGGTATATCCATAGAAACTAATTGGTAGATTAGATTTTTAAATATTGCAAAAAAAATTTTTTTTTCTTTTTAGAACAAAGTAATTGAATGTTATATCTTTGATCATTCTAAAAGGGCCTTTAGAGTTAACTAATAGTGAGTGTCAAATAATACGTCAATGTTGGCGTAACCATGGAATTAGTAAGTAATAACGTACATCTGGAAGGTGCATTCCACTGGTAACGCGAGCCGAAAGAAATGTACCTGTATGTGGATCTGGGGATCTGTGTATTCTGTGTGGTCTCCTATAATTCGAAATTGACACTTGAATGACAACTTAATACTAGATTTTGTTTGAAAGCTTTCAATGCTTGTATTTTGTTCTAACTGCTCTTATTAAGAAGTTCAAGACGGCAGCTACTTTTTCTCAGTCTGTCCACGGATTCATTGACGGTTGACGTCTCCAAAATCGATATCTGACCACACAGATGCCCAGATATCGATTTTGGAGACAATCAGTTGAATAACTAAAAAGTTTAAGATGGCGGCTACTGTTCCTCAATTTGTCAACGGATTAGTTGTCGGAGACCACACAGATCAAAAGATCAACAGATATCGATTTGGGAGTAAGTTGAATAAGTAAGAATAAGAGTAACAGTTGAATAAGTAAATATTGTTTCGTATACTGCCCCACCGGCTTGTAAAATTAATTTGTCCGTAAATTGCAATTCAAATATGGTCACCTTTAGAAAGGGACGCAGTAAGCTTTAGTACATTTCTTTCGGCTCGCGTTATCGGTGTAGTGCACCTTCCAGATGTACGTTAGTACTTACTAATTCCATGGACGCGTATACAAACCTAACAATTGGAAACTTTTTACTCATAAGATTTAAAAGAAAATTGTTGTTATCAATTAAGAGCCTTTTATACTAGTTCAACGTGATTAACTGATTAAATAAAAAAATTAAATATCTTTAAAACCGTAAGAGTTATCATTTGTCTGTCTTTGGGAAATTAACTTTAATTGACCTAAAGAACGTTCCCTTAAAGTTATCGTAAATCAAAAAAAACACGGTGTATATCATATCAACAGTTTTCTATTGATTTATATATCACGTGCCCTCGCACAGTTGACCTCACCGTGTGTATAAATATCGGAAGCTGTCAAAGCAGTGATTGATTGTTCTGCGCGAGCAGCCTACTGCCTCCATCGCCGTGAAACTTTCACGAGGAATTGGCGAGCACCGGGAACTTCAAAATGCGCGTAAAACTTTACCTGCTTAAGAGTCTTAAAACATGCTGAGAGCTGTCATGCCATGACACGGATTGGTCCCTTGTATGTCACGAAGAAAGTGATTTACTACCAACAAATAAGAGAAGGGCAAGAACATATTACCCATAACGGGTGGAAGACATGTGCCTAGACGTTGCCTAGGAGAATCGTTGTAAAGATGCTGGTGCTGGAGCTGGAGGTGCCTACGACTTTATTTTATGGTAACTAGTAAAATCATTTAGGCCTATAAAACAGAAACAATTTTATTAATTAGGTAAGAAATCATTTGATAAAACGTTAGCCTGCCCTGCCGACTAAAATCCCGGTAAGGTCAGATATTTGCGTGGTGAGCGCGAGTAATTGATCCTAAGCCTTGGATGTTTTTTTTATGTACCTATTGAAGTATGTTTTCCTTGCGCGGTAAAATGTAGCCCTTATATGTTTCGGTATATAATGTTAAAAAATCGACCAAGTGCGAGCCAAACTTGCACACAAAGGGTTTCGTACCACACCAAAAAATTCACGTTATTTTCATAATTTGTTGTCAATGCAGCTATAGTAGATACACACTTTGTGAAAAAATCAAGTGTCGAGCTATTACAGTATATGATATACAGCCCGCTGACAGACAGACGGACGGACGCACAGTGGAGGCATGGTAATAGGGTCCCGTTGGCACCCTTTCGATACGGAACCCCGGAACCGGAACTAGAAAATTAATTGAGTACGGTTGTATAATTTATGATAGGGATAAACTTTTGTTCAATCAAAGTTTACTAATATCGAAATAATACCTATATGAATAACGTCTTTTTTTACCTTACCTACGATTTGCCACTATGTTGACGGATCGCCGCTACGAGCCCCTTTTCGCGCGTACCTAGCTATGAACAACCCATGAACAACTATCTAACCTAACTTTTTTTTTTTACATATTTTATCCAACCATTGGCGCCCTTTCGGAAGCAAGCCCCTTTAGTCCCATCTCGTCGCCACATTTGGTAGCTGGTTTCGAAATGGGAAAAATAATCTCAATTGAAGGCTGACTACGAAACGGGAATTCTTTGGTCCCATCTTGTAGCCAGGTTTGGTAGCCAGCTTGAAATTGGGGAATGCATTTTCCCTTCTCGTAGCCAGATATGAAATGGGAATGCTAGGGACAAGCTATGAACGGATTTACGGCAGATTACGTAGGTAAAAGCTAAGTATCATAGCAATAATTCAGTTAGACATAAGAACGGCTAACGTCTTCTATAGTAAATTGAGGCAACGCTGCATTCCGGGACGGTTCCAGCTCACACTGTTTCTTAACAGCGGCAGGATATGGCATTTTAAACAAGTCGGTCTTGAATGAACTACAGGATACAACAGAACTGCTCTGAGATGAGCTCTGAAGGAGCGAAGAGGCAAGCACGCCGGAAACAAAAATAGCTTAAACCGAGATACGAGTGCTTGACTCACCATCGATTTCACCAAACTGGAATAAAACTTACTCCGAGATTTACTCTCGTTTGGTCGAATCCGACCTAAGGGGTATACAGTTGTTTTATGTGTGTTTTGCAAATTGCATCACTTCCTTGCGTTTCGAAAGTTCAAATATGGATAACGTTTATGTTGTTGCCGGGCGGCCAGGTGGCGCCTCTACACCGTGTTTTTTTTGATTTACGATAACTTTAAGGGAACGTTCTTTAGGTCAAATAAAGTTAATTTCCCAAAGACAGACAAATGATAACTCTTACGGTTTTAAAGATATTTAATTTTTAAATTTAATCAGTTAATCATGTTGAACTAGTATAAAAGGCTCTTTCTTTTCATTCTTATGAGTAAAGAGTTTCCAATTGTTAGGTTTGTATACGCGTCCATGGAATTAGTAAGTACTAACGTACATCTGGAAGGTGCACTACACCGATAACGCGAGCCGAAAGAAATGTACTAAAGCTTACTGCGTCCCTTTCTAAAGGTGACCATATTTTAATGGCAATTTACGGACAAATTAATTTTACAAGCCGGTGGGGCAGTAAACGAAACAATATTTACTTATTCAACTGTTACTCTTATTCTTACTTATTCAACTGTTTGTTACTCTTATTTTTACTTATTCAACTTACTCCCAAATCGATATCTGTGAATCTTTGGATCTGTGTGGTCTCCGACAACTAATCCATTGACAAATTGAGGAACAGTAGCCGCCATCTTGAACTTTTTAGTTATTCAACTGATTGTCTCCAAAATCGATATCTGGGCATCTGTGGTCACAGATGCCCAGATATCGATTTTGGAGACGTCAACCGTCAACCGTCAATGAATCCGTAGACAGACTGAGAAAAAGTAGCTGCCGTCTTGAACTTCTTAATAAGAGCAGGTAGAACAAAATACAAGCATTGAAAGCTTTCAAACAAAATCTAGTATTAAGTTGTCATTCAAGTGTCAATTTCGAATTATAGGAGACCACACGGAGTACACAGATCCCCAGATCCACATAGGTACATGTACATTTCTTTCGGCTCGCGTTATCGGTGGAATGCACCTTCCAGATGTACTTTTTTTACTTACTAATTCCATGGATACGCCAACATTGACGTATTATTTGACACTCACTATTAGTTAACTCTAAAGGCCCTTTTAGAATGATCAAAGATATAACATTCAATAACTTTGTTCTAAACAGAAAAAAATTTTTTTTTTGCAATATTTAAAAATCTAATCTACCAATTAGTTTCTATGGATATACCTAGTAATATGCCGAAGTTATCGTAAATCAAAAAAAACATGGTGTATTCTCCGCGCTACGCTATGAAATAATACACTGGTCCGCAAAACTACGTATCACACTTTCAATGGAATTTTCATTAAAAGTACTACTTTGTTGCGGGCCAGTATATTATACACTGAAAAAAATAAATAGCTGAACTTGTTAGGCTACTTGACGTTTAGCCAAAATTTAATACTCGTACTTAGGAACCAAAATAATGTTAATATTGCAAAACTGATTTTGGAAGACATCACTTAACTAGTTATGTTATTTGAAAGTTATTTTATAGTTACTATTTTTTACAGCTAATATTTACTAATATCAATATTTTATTACTGGTAGACAAACTCATGCGTTTGTTATTAAAACCATGCGTTAAGTAGCATTTAAACAAATCACTTATCTAATTTAGTTTTATATACTTTATCAAATAATAACTAACATGCGATGTTAGTGTAGCTTTTTTTTATTTGCAAATGTTTAACAATATCAGAGTAATGAGTAACTAAACAAAAACCTAACGCGTCTTACTAAAGTTTCTTAATGTTTTACAAAACATTTTAGAATTAGTTTAAATTATATTTTAGTAAGCAATAACAAAAACAAGTTTGTTAAACCATACGTTTAATAGCATTTTACCAAATTAGTAGGTATCTAAATTAGTTATACACTTTATAAACGAATTACTAAGTTGCGATGTTGGTGTAGCTTTCTTTGTTTGCAAATGTTTAACAATATGTGAGTAATGAGTAACAAAACCTAAAACATAACGAGTCTTACTAAATTTTCATAACGTTTTACAAAACACTTTATGAATAGTTTAATATATTTGTCCACCAGTTTGTTGCTAGCTAAATAAACGCGCCCCCGCCCCGCTATTTTCCCTTCGCAGTTTGAAAAAGAAACGTGTTCGTTCCTGTTTGATTTGGACCATCACAAGTATTGGGTGCCTCAGCCAATATTGCGCAATTTATATATTAAATTAAATAATAGTGTCAATATTTCAATAGTGATCTGTACCGGTACCTAGATAATACTACACAACAAAACAATCTGTGCTGTATGGTGTTTGTGAGGTATTTAAGAGACCTCAGAAGATTTCGCCGGGGTATGGAGGAGGCAGATTACCTTCGGTCATGGGGACTAGAAATGTACATAGAAACATTTACAGGTATGTGTCGTTTTATGTGATTCCTGTTTGAAACTCTTCCTAGATACCTACTGCCTATATAATATATGTATAATAAGTTAGTTGTAATGTTGCGATTTTGTAAGTATTTAACGATGCTACTTGCCGCCGGTAGGCACGAACTACCTACGCCAAGAGGAAATTATCGCTATTCGCAGGTCGAGTTTCCAGGACTTCCAGGTCCAGTTTTACAATAAGTACCTTACCTACTCGTACTCAGACCTCATATTCTTTGGTAACTAGGTAGTACCTATGCGTTGTGTGTAAAATGTGCCATGTCCCTTTTGCTCTCGATGCGTAAATAATATGCAAGAAAGTGACGGTGCGATCCGAAGTTCGAATTACGAATTTTGCTATTTGGCCCCAGAACGAGCACGACATGATAAAAATGGCGCGCGTCGAAGCGCTTGTACCTTACACTATAATTATAATGTTGTCCTCTTGTTAGTAAATAAGTCAGTGCCTACGCTACGCCGACGTCGGCGCGGCGGCGCACGTTGCACAATGCAAGACTACTTATCCCTTTATCTTGTTATTTTTAGATAGATATGCAATATTTTTTTAATATTTTTCTATTTTATACCAGAACATGCCATTGATACCGAGACCCTACAAATGCTGTCCGATGAGGACATTAAAGAACTTGTACCAGTCACAGGGCGAAGTTGACTGCTCAACTAAACTTACTAAGTAAAACAAATAACGGATTCGGTTCCCCAGGTAAGGAAGAATTGCTGTAATATTCGCCTTATGCTTGACCATGTGGTAGGAATGCTGTTATACTTATAATTACTTTAAGTAGTCCCAGGTTCGATTCCCGGTCAGGACAAATATTCAAGTGATGATTGAGAGTATTTTGTTCCCGAATCTTTGGTGTTTTCTATGTATATAAATAAGTATTATTTCTCTATCTAAGTATGGTTATCATTGTCTACTATCCATAATACAAGTCGAGAGCTTTGTTTGGGACTAGGTCAATTTGTCTGAGATGTCCCCAGATATATTTATTTATATTAAGGTTCCATAACTTGAAAGTTAAAACCGGAGCCAGAATAACTTAAACTGCCATTTTACCACCCAGGCTAACATTTCAAATAACCAATAGCCCCAATGTAGGGTTTATAAAATGTTTAGTTTTCAAGTTATTTATAACCACAATCATTTTATATCTAATATTTGCAGGACAACACATTTAAGTGAGACGGGGCAATCATATAATGTCTTTGAGGACCCAGGGACTTTCCAAGGACATGGACTTGCCAAGCTCGAGGATCTGAACAGTTTTTTTCAGCTACAATAATTTTTAAACTAAGTTATTATCACTTGATTTTCTAGTTTTTATTTATGTGATGGGAATAATGTTCAAATTTACAGTGTAACATTACATGATATAACACTAGTTATTGTTATTATAATGATAACTTAATATAAAGTTGAAATTTAGCAAGCAGTAGTAGTTTAAGAATCTTCATATTCCTGTATATTATACAGTGAGTGTGTCCCGTGTTAAGGTGCACAAACAAATAGGTATGTAACAAGATGCAATTACAAGAGCAAAAAAAAAAGGGTCATTTAGTAATTAATTAGACCCAAGTAATTAAGCGTGAATGCAATATCTTCGCGGTCATCTAGCGGTCAAAGATATTAATTACTAAATTACACTTTTTTTTTGCTGTTGATTTTGTTCATTATCATTTTACTTTTATTACTAATAATAATAAACGTTCCTTTCAGTGCATTTTTTAATAAAGAATGATATAAGTAATGTTTTGTTTTATTTTTGGATTTATGCTATCAATCCACTAAGGGCTACTGCATGGGTTTTAAGTCATTTGTATTCATCTTCATTACTTATTAGTAAAAGATAGTTCAGAGCACATTTAATACACTATACTTCACTCATATTTTATTTACAGCCTGACATCGAACTGTATGCTGCAGCCCTAAATTACCTAGCAGCTATACTGGGTGTCCCGCAGCCACGGTTACGCCATAAGGAGGATAAATACTTTCAAATATTGTAGATAGGTAATAAATTACTCTATGGGGTTATAATGGGGCTAAATTTTTTCAACAGTATTAGTATAATATAAAAATAAAGTCTTGATAGTGTAATTAAATTCCTGTCTACAATATTTGACAGTATTTACCCTCCGTATGGCGTAACCTTGGGGCGCGCCGTGTAGTAAAATAGATAAACTGTTAAGTAACTTTTAACTAAATTAAGTTGTTAGGAACAATCAAACAAATCGGTTACAAGCTACAAATCATTTAAATAACCATACGCAAACTGTTTATCTATTTTAAATTAAATAGTTTAATAACCATTAACAAAATAGGTAATTTACGAATAATCAAACAGGTATGTTCCCAGAAGCCTTATTTATTAATTAACTTTAACCAAATTACGTTGTTAGAAACAATCAAACAATTCAGTTTCCAGCTGCCGAACGTTTGAATAACTATACGCTAACTACTTATCTACTATTAGATGATCCAATTTACAGTCGGTAACATAAATGTTTATCTATTTTGAACTAAATAGTTAAACTATAAACTAAGTAATTTATTTACGAATAATCAAACGGGTATGTTACCAGATGCATTATTAATTAATTTCTCAACAAAACATTTCAACTAATTTAGCAAATCTATTTTGCTACTTTCAGTCAATCTAATTGATTATTTCATATTAAACAATTTGTCTGTGGTAACTAAATGATATCCTGGAAATAACTTAGTAATTTGCTGGAAATAAATAAAACTGTTGAATTACTAATTAAATGTTGTGCCACTACTTAAAATTAAGCAGTTTTGTTAATTACTAATAAATTAATTTAATCACAATCAAATAAAAGAGATTACTTAATAACAAGTGAACTTATTTTACTGAAGCGGTTTTAGCTACTAGTAGGCCTTAGTTTTGTAGTCACTCAAGTTAGGTTACAAGCAGCTAAAAATTTTGCTACTGTTAGCAAATCTTTTTTTTCAGTGATCGGAATCGAAATATGTAAATTACTATTTTCAAAATCGTTAGAAATTTCACCATGCATAGTCGGAGTATACATTTGATGGCATCCGTTCACAATTCCAACATTCAGTTACCTAATGTGCGGTATTTTCTCGTTTTATCGAAAGGTTAAGCGAAGGCAGGGGCCTGCGCCGCCCGCAGTCGACCGGCGCGCGCGCCGTGATGCAACCGCCGCTCTTTCTACATTTTCCTACACATTTATGTACCAATCCAAGGCGCAAATATTTGGATTGCGGATGCTTTGAAATTTTCGTTATTGTATCTAAGAGACAACATCCTGTTAACTTCGCAACTACCAACGATATATTAGTGCAATGGCTATTGGCTTAATAAGTATTAGCCGTTAATGTATCTTGGCCCATTTATATCAAAACTTATTACATTTTTATGAACGCTGTGTTACGTATAGGACATTACTGCAGAGACCGCGAAAAAGGCCGTTGCGGGACGAGTATGAGTTTGACTGCGTCTCAGTCGCGCTATACTCGTATACGAGTCCAGCAACCGCCCTTCCCGGTCGAGGCTTGCATAGTGCTTGCTAATCTCCTACAGTGCAAGCAAATATATCACAATTGTTGATAATATAAAACACACTCTTTAAAAAATATGAACTTCCTTAGTTAATAAACAAGGCTTAAGGTAATACTTTCGTAATGTAATAAGCTGGTAATGTTAGCCCATTCCCTCTTGCCGTCGGCCGGCGGGTGGGCGGCGCGGCGGGGTGACGAGCGAAGTTCCGAGCCTCGTGTACCGGAGCGAATCCTTCCAAATTATTAACATTGATGCTAAATTCCGGTTTTCGAGAGCTACAAGCAACGGTTTAATTAACTAGATACATCTTTTCGAATCCCGGAACTTCGGAAGATGTACTCGCAGCCGAAGCCAGTACGCAGAGAGAGGCCCTTTAGACAAGTTTCATTTAGTAAAGTGATGGAACACTAACTTTATTTTTATTTAATGTTGCGCGCGACTCCGTCCACACCGAAAAATAAAACATAGCCTATGTCACTCAGGGTGAATGTATAGGTAGCTTTACAATGGTGAAAGAATTTTTGAGATCGTCACAGTCGTTTTCGACTTTATTATTTACAAACATACACACACAAAAATACAAATCTTTCCTCTTTATAATATTATTAGTGTAGAAGTGTAGATTTGCATGGAGATTTGCAAGAACAAGATGTGGGTAAGTCGTTGTTGAATAGGGATTACTTACACTATTGTTACTCCGGTTTTGACTAGGTTATCTAGGCTATGAAGTGCCGTAAACATCCGCATAACAGTTGCGAAGTAAACTGGCTCTCTCTTCTACACTAATATTTACACGCCGAATTACATCCGCACCGAGCGTTTACAAATATATATGGATTTAACTTACTCGTACATATACATTATTATAATTATGTTCACTTGACGTAGTATAAATATTTTTATGGTATTTTAATAACAAATAAAAACCAGCCAAGAGCAAGTCGGGCTAGCGTGAAGTAGATATTTATATTATATTTTTTTAGCTTACGTCCCACTGCAGGGCGAATACCTCCCTCCCCTGGCGAATACCCCGCATGGCTAGTATTTTTTAGTATAGAAAATGCAAACTTATTGACTCAAGGACCACACTGCACTTAATATAAATTCGTGCGGGCCAAGACTTTGTTTTAATGGCAGGTCATGGGGTAAGTATGGCCCGGTAATACCTACATTATGTGCAGCGGGCAGAACCTAGTAGAAAATAAGCGGTAATTAAACCTTACACTTATTTTATTGTTATGGCTTTTTTAATGTGAAATTATATCAAACTGGAAGCGCGCGAGCGGGGCGGCTGCGCCGGCGCCGCGCCGTTGTGCTCGTGCTGTGGAGCTCGCTGCCGTGCCGGGCCGCTGCCAAGGCGGGTATAACATTAAGTCAACAAAATATACTATAGGCTGAATCTACTTTTTTGTTACATAACAAGGACCATTTATTATTCATTTTAAAGGATCTTTAGGTAATAAATTAATCGCATAACTTTGTAGAAATCGGTGCCACAAGTTGATACCTCAGCGGGTTACACAATATATTTTTAAATTAGCATCATATTCCCATAAGTATGAAAACAACGGTAGACGTAATGTATGACCTAACGTGAATGGTATTGTGAAATGATAGATTTAAAATGTACACATGTATCTGATGAACCGTAATAGCCAATAGGTATCTAAGTAGATAGTTGCAATTAGGTAGGGTGTGTATTTCTATGACCGTTATTAAGAACCAATAATAAAAAATAATTAAGATAAAAAACTAAACGGGAGCTCCATACAACTTTTTTCTGGCGTTTTTTGCTCGATCTTAACAATTGCTGGATCTTTCGAACCGTAATACTCGTAGGTAGACAAGAAATTTTAAAAAGCGAGTACTTAATAGAATCGCCTCTGTAAAAAAGATTACTTCAATTAATTTGAAAATTCAAGAGGCAGCAATACAATAATGGTACGGAACCCTTCCTGTGCGATTTCGACTCGTACTTGGTCGACTCGTTAATAGGGTTCCGTAGTCAAAATAGGAACCCATACAGTTTCGTCATGTCTGTCCGGCCATCCGCAGCTTAGCTCAGACTTTTAGTTCTAAAAAGCTGTTATTTGGTATGCATATAATATACACATTTGACATTACTTACGCCGACAAAGAGGTAAAACAAAATCTGGATAAATCTTTTTTGAATGTACATCTTTTTATTTATTTTTATTTCTCTTCTACCTCATGGTGTGAGGAGTTGTTGGGTAGGTTTTTTAAAAACAACACAACACAATTTAAAGAATCCCTTCATTTTTGTTAGAGGCAAGTGTATGTGTGTGTGTGTGTATGTGTGTATGTGTGTATGTATGTGTGCGTGTGTGTCCTCCCCTCCCCCCACAACCAAAACTGCACATATATTGAATTTTAAAGGAAAACTGTCTCAACTATGTAGACTTGATTGGCTCCTGAGATACAGGCGACTGAAACCAAATTACTTTGAATAGAAAATTAGTAGTTCATACTTGCTGTTTCTTGAGATAGTTTTGCAACGACTTCGAAACCCTTTCTTTTTTTTTTTGACCCGAGCGAAATGCCTTTGCATACCCGCCCTGACGGGGGCCGGGTCGGGTTATATCCGACTTGCACGGACTAAAACCCCCGGGGCGTTGCGCCAATCGCTTTAGGAGGGGGCTACGGGACCGCTATAGCGCCAAATCGTAGCCCCCCAATAGCGGATGCCCTTTGGGCTCGCCTTCCGGCGACGGCTTTTACAAGGCTCCTCGCCTACTCCGCTGAGGGCACCCTGGAACACAGTAGGGGCCTTCTAGCTCAGGACCTTTTACTGCAGGTGATAGACCCTCCGATCTGTCACGTTACGGTGGCATGCGGTTTCCATAAGCCAACCGCTGTCGACCCAGTCACCTGCGGCGCATTGGCGGCGCTTCGGGGTCAGCCTCACGCTGCCGCTCCGCTGCCGCTCCGCTGCTTCCTTCAGCGTCATTACTATGTCACTGAAGGTCGCCACCGCCTCCCATGCCTCCTCGCTGCCAACCATGGCTTGCGCCAAAGCAGGTAGCGAGAGGTCTCCGCCTACTACCGTGGACAGCGCCGCTCGAGGCTCCGCCCAGGCCGGGCATATCTCACGCGTGTGTCGTGCCGTGTCTATTTCACCGTCTCCACAATGGTGGCACGCCGGTGACGGTTCCCTGTTTGCCAATTCACACAGATATTTAACAAAGCATCCATAGGTTAATAGCTGTGTGAGGCGGAACGACGGTGCGCCGTTCTTTCTTTCGGCCCAGTCCCTAAGGACAGGTCGAATAGCGGCCCGAGTTTTCCACTAGCCCCCGGGATCTCCAACCTCGCCGACCACTGTCGAAAGAGGTCGTCACTGCAGATGCGGTCAGCTGCCATCCAGCCTTATTTCAGCGCCTCGCCAGTACACCGCCGCTAGGACCCGAGCATCCAGGTCCCACGGTGTACAGCCGCCGGCCAGCACGCACGCTCCAGCATGCGACACAGTACGGTACGCTCGAGCCACCCTCAGCGCCATGACCCTCTGCGGACGTCGTAAGAGGGCCAGATTGTGGTTACTCGACTTCGGAACCCTACACTGACCATGGACCAGACCAGATCAGACATGCTCTTGCTCGGTATATTTATTCATAAAATACTCGTAACATCTTAATGAATACCAGCGCCTTTGTTACGAGTATGTATTCTTATTTCTGTTGCCATAGCGTTTTGGCCCTAATAATAGTTACCGGAGTTGACGTCTGGTACTTGCCCCAGTTCAGCCAGACGCTCCTCCTGGCTGCGTTAGTTCGTATATACTGGACCGTTATTTACTTTCAGTTTGGTCTTCGCTTGACAGAACTGTATGATAGTCGAAATTATGATAAATAAATACGAGTATGTAACAAAATTATTTATGTTATTTATGTACCTGGTACATAATGAAGCTTCTTAACGTACGAGTGCCGGGGTTACAGGCAAGAGTACCTTAAGAGCTAATTATGTAACGTTGCATACATAATTTTTTCTACAAGCTTAAAATGATACCTAATGACAAAAATAAACAGTCGCTAACTTTTCTCGTATACTTTCCTTGATTTTTCTGCTAACAAATGACTTGTCAGCAAAGTCATTTTCATTATTCCGATTGGCGTTAATAGTTTTTGAATTTTATTGCTATTGGTTTACAAATGTTTGGTCATGCAAATTTTAAAAGTTACTAAAACGGTACTGTGGGGTTATTATAACGTATCTGTGCAATTCATTTTACACTGAGAGAAAAGGACAGCGTTATTTAACTGCTATAGCTCTGTCCTTTACGCTCACCGTAAAATGAACTGCATAGCCATGTCATAATAACCCCCCTGACAATTTATCATAAAAGTTAGAATACCAAACGAAATGCCATTTTGTTGATATACATATTGGAATGTAACCATCGTAACAAAATAACAAATCGCTGGATATTAACCACCTATTTTAAGTAATTAATAAAAATGTAATCCTAAACTCATAATAAGTCTCAAAATTAACTTATATTTTTAACGTTTTATCATACAAATTACGATTTCGGGTGTTCACTAAACGCCAACACTGATATCCGGAATGACCGTAGCCATTGTACTAACAATGCTTCAATAATTATTAGAGAGCTGTTAATATCATGACCCCATTATCAGTGTTGCAAATCCATAGAAGCAAGCATAGCATAGAGGTCAAAGGGATGTCGCTATATACTACGAAAGATACGGGTTATGAAACATTTTTTTTATTAAATATTTTAACAAGTCAAATAATAGATTTGTATACTTTCATTAGTTTTCTGAATAAATTATTAAGGGCCTGTTGTTTGATCAGTAGTTAAACTAACTAATTGTTAAAATTTGAAAAAGGAATCGAAAATTTGAAGGAATCTCAAGGAAATGTGTTAAATTTTCAGTTCTTTATTCGAATTTTAACAATTAGTTTTCAAATTTAAAGTATATTTGGTTTAATAACATAAAAAAATACAACAAAACACAGTAACTGAAAAAGAAAACTAAAATTAAATAAAACTAACTCTAAATATATAAATTAACTAAAACATTAAATCTAAGAATGGCCCCTGCGGCATTGTACCAAAGATGCTGGCAGCATTTCCTCGCTGGATGGATAAACTTATACGTTGAGCGAGGAAACTGCCAGCTCTTCGGTCTCCCGTGACGTCAATGAGCCTCTTCGAAACTTCTTTGAAGAGGCTCCGAGCGCTAGGACCCCACGGACCAAGGGTCTCGACGCCGAATGGAATAAAAATATATTCTGGGCCGAGACCACTATATTTTACTACCTTCATGCTTTCGGCCGCTTCAGCTGCCGCACCTGCTCTATTAGAGGTCCGGTGGAGATGTGATGGGGCTAGCGTGTCTACACAGGTTGCATCCCACACTAGCACCCGTCCCATATTCCACGGGACCAAGGTCATTCCGTCAGGTCTCTTGCCATCATTTCTAGAAATGCCTGTCGGCTCTAAAAGAGCCGGGACCTTTATTGAGGCAAGAGACCGACGAATGATGTCGTTGAGTGCGGCGTGTCTGGAAAAGCGGCCAGCACTTCTCTGGCAAGAAAGTCCGTGATGTCCTAGCCGATCTACGTCACTTCCGCAGGGGCAGCGATGTGGAGCGCAATTAGTTAGTTTAACTACGTATCAAACAACAGGCCCTAAGAGTTTTTCTAGATGAGTTGGCGTTAAATTTTGTCGTCTAAATATTACTGTGGATCCGTTTTAAATATGAAAACGATTGCTCTACTTCTACAGTTGTAATTGGTATATACGTCCGGTTATTACAGTGTTCCACGGTGTTCTCGTCAATATAGTTTGTTATTTCAGCTTCCCCATTATCAGTCGGGTTTTTTAACTGTATTCAACATCATATACCTACATGTTTTTTCTTTGGGTAAAGTTTTAACATCTGTCTAATTCGTAATCATACCATTAACAACGCTCATAGATTATCTTAAACTTAGCACGGAATTTTGTAATTCATGAAATTCATAATTTTAACTGGATAAGAATTAAGCGACATACTTAATACGACGTGCATCAAACATATATAGGTACTAACATGTTAAAAATAGTTCAGTGCCAACCCAATCAATGATTCTGCGATACTGATATGATAACGGGGTATGCTCATAATAGAATGGTTTTGCCGCTTCGGTTACGCAATTGGTGGTATTCTGATACCGTTAAGAACAAAAACGAATGAATGATCACCCTTGTTCAATGTTTTGATCATAGCACCATTGTAAGCAATTTTTTTTTAAATCTTTTTTTTTGCTCAATATTCTTGAATACTTGTGTTATCAGATAGGCATCACCATTTTTGTGAGACTACATTAGATTTTAAAAATAATAATAACGAACTTAATTTTTGCGTTTTCAATCGTGCATTGACCGAACTTTCAGCTCTCATAGTGAAAAAAAAATACACTACCACAAGGTAGCCCATGAGCTTAAAAACATGCCCATTTAATAGAGATTTGAAAAATGTACACATTTGTTGCCTTTGATAAATAAAACTTTTAAAAAGTAGGTTGTGGAATAGCAAAGGAGCCTTTTTTCTGATGAATGATTGAACTTATGCTGTCAGTAAAATAAAAAAATCGGTTGTCTGTAAAGTCGGTTTACTGACGATAGTTGAACGTGACAACGTCTTTAGAAAATACTGATGGAATGGTAACATTTTTCAAAAGAAAATTTTAATTTCGTTTGTTTAATAGATTTGTATGTACTCGTATATAGAGAAGGAGGTAGGTAATTGGAAATCACAATGAAATTGATCAAGTTAGATTTATTTATACGCATAAATACAATTATGTCAATTTTGTTATAAAAAAGTAATAATTTCAATTAATTCATTATAAGAATAAACAATGATTAAATTTTTGTTTATAAATCTTACATTTAAAATTTAAAATGTGGAAACATTACAATTTTCGTAAAACTAGTTTTTAAAAAGCCCGCCTCAATGTGTTTGATATAGGCAGGCCGGTGACACTCCGCGCTATCGCCCACAAAATGGGCTGCCCCTTGCAAGGGGCGAATCAGTTGAGTGTCACGCGAGCGCTCGTCTAGACGCGCGCCGTTGTGCGCTGCCAAAGTTTTTGTTTAAATACGCACTTATACGAATATGACTAATCGAAAAGGGAAAAAGTACTGCATCGCATACGGGTGCTTAAATAATAACTCCAATGTCGAATTATCTTTTTTTAACCTGCTTCAGGATGCCGAAAGGTTAGATTATTATTAATATTATTAATAACTTCGATCTAGATAGGTAGTTACGAGTAGCTGGACTTAATTACTGACACAATCAGTACCTACAGTTTTGAATCCTCGGCTTTGAGCGGTGTTATATTATTTATTTTATTAACGACCCGTTCGCAGTTTCTCATGTTTTCAACTTATTCAAACCAAAAACCAGTTATCTACTTGCCTTAAACAGCGTTTAGTGTAAGTAGATCTCCCAGTAATAGTAACTGCCTGCTAAAGCAAGGTCAGCATGTGCTGGTTATTAGGTAAACACAACACACAAACAAATGGCAGCTTTTCTAAGTAACGGAGTAGGTAACGATAGTGCTTGAGTTTATAACAAACAAAAAGTTTAAAGGTCTATATAGATTTGTTTATTTCATTTATTTATTTATTTATTAAATTAGACACACCAGTAGTTGTACAAAAAAATACAAATACAAAAGGTATGTATAAAGAAAATAGTTAAATAGTTAGTAGCAATTACAGGTGTGCAACAGTATAAGCACAGTCGGGATTCAATAAAACTAAAAATTAGACATTTATCACATTACAGCAAAATTCCAAAAAATAAATAATTAAATTAACATATACGAGTATTTTGAAGGATAATACAGTAAACTACGTCTTATTACTTAGATAGAAAGGGAGATCGGAGCAAACAACAAACAAAGGCATGAACTATTTTTTCTCGTCATTTAAGTAAGAACTTCATAAGAAACTACAAATTATCATAAATTCATTTTTTTTTCTTACAACACCCACGGAAAGTAATAGTACTAGTAAGTGCCAGCCCTGGGAGGTGGGCGGAGTCAGTAAATCTCATGACGGGCGAAATAATACAGACTCTCGCAGCGCAGATTTAAGGTGCATTTTACATCGTTAGGGGCGCCCCCACTATTGATCGCAAAAATGTAACCAAGGTCACTTCCGTGCATGCACTTGTATTATTATCGTTCCCGCGTTCTGAATAGGTTTAAATTCGCATGTTTGTTGTCACAGAGAGTCGCTTCTGTACTTGTACTATTACTTATTCTGTGATATAGGAGAAAATGTTCCCTTTGACGGCTGGCTGGTCCAACCTGTCATTTCATACACGTTGTTGTGATATGTTTTTTTAAATCATAGCTACGCTCGATAATTATTTCGATTAAATAGTAAAGCCATCGATTTTTTACTCATCGTGAAATAGTTCTGTTAACTTATTGTTTTAATTTTGTCAATTATAGCATAACCTACAATCGCTGCACTAGCGGACCGATGCTATTTATTTTAATGATAAAAGCACGAATATTCGACAATATGTCACTGAACATATTAATAATTAATATCGAAAGAATCATTACATTCATTACCTTTATCGCTGCCATTATCGTTGCTATAAACAATTGACACCACATTCACTTTTCACTGCACTTGATACTCGACCAAAACATGTAAATGTACTATAGTATAACAGCTGTCCACGCAGACGCATCGCTCACTCAAGTAGGAGAGAGACGGATGTCGAACGCTGCCGAACGCGAAGGCCAATTGTCGCTAGTTCCGCGCTCTCGCTTGCACTTCAAGCCTTACATGGAACGCCTCAAAGCGAGGTAACGCCGCATGAGTCATGTTTTTTCGTGTGTGCAGCCGGCTCAATCGAATTATAAGACGTTGTCACGTCAAAAAACATAAAATTTTAATGTTTTAATAAAGTTGATTTAAATAATGTGCTCAAATTGACGTCCACCAACCCTGATGCAAGCTCTACACCATCGTATAAAGGAACGCCTGACGAATCTGGTGTAACCAGAGTTCCGTATTTCTTGAGCAGCACTTCTTATTCGCTCTCGTAACTCAGAAAGACTGATAATCGGACGGCCCCAATAAAAAAAATCTAAAGTGTTCAGATCCGGTGAACGCGGAGGCCATATTGGGCCTAAGTGTCCGATCCATCGTTCTGGGAATGTGGCAGTTAAGTACTGTCGCACTTGAGCTGCGTAATGTGCGGGACACCCATCTTGTTGTAACCACATTACTTGCCTTAGTGCAAGCGGCACATCCTCCAAAAGGATAGATAATTGTCTCCATTTAGAGTAGGTGGCAGCTCGAAGGGGCCGATCACTTCGCCATTTAAGATCCATAAATTTACCTAAAATTCATAATTTGTAATGAATTGGGGAGTTAGATCGCAGTAAAAAAAACGTTATTTATTACCTATCACGTATTTTTTTTTTAACAAGAACCGTGGTCATGAGAAAACTTACCTTAAATTGGTATTGAGATCTATCCTCTCTGATTAAGTGAGGATTATGTACCTGCCAACTGTGCAGATTGTGTTGTGTAGATTCATGTAGCCATCTTGACGGCACGATGATTCGTAGTATCTTGTTAAAAAAATCTGGGTCTTCACGCATCCGACGCAGCATCACTCGACAAAAAGTTACCCTTAAGGGATAATCTCTAGGCAATAAAACTTGCACACGTTGGAAGTGAAATGGGTGTAATTGGTGGACTTTTAATGTAGTGTGCACTTTCCATACAGATAAACCCAAGGTAATTGCCATATGACGCACGGATAAAGAAGGATCTGCCGCAACTAGGTCCAACACATTCTCGTCATCTCCTCAGGTGGGTCGTCCTCCACTTGTTCCACCTACACCCTGACCAAGAATTCTGCCTTCAGTAAACGCATTATGTACTCTATTAAAATTCCGGTAGTCGAGTGATGCTGCGTCGGATGCGTGAAGAACCTCCACTTGTTCCAGTAAACAAAAAGCGACCGAGATATCTTTTAAATTTAGAATAAATGGCATTTAAAAATGTAGTGCCCAGTATTGTTATTATTGAAACAAAAAGGTTGTAATGCTTCGCCCTGAACCCAAATTGTTTTAAATAAAATGCTTCACAAAATTAGTGGCCAGTATTCTTATTTTCGCAAAGAAAAGTTTGTCATAATTAGGTACTCTATCTGGAATTCTAGAGCACAAATTTAATATGAAATAATCGACTCAATTGCGGAAAACTTAAGTCATTTTTTTATTCTAAAATGTAAATAAAACAATATTGACTGTTTTAAAATCTCTATTAAATAGGCATGTTTTTAAGCTCATGGGCTACCTTGTGGTAGTGTATTTTTATTTCACCATGAGAGCTGAAAGTTCGGTCAATGTACGATTGAAAACGCATAAATTAAGTTCGCGTTTTTTTTTTTTTAATTTAATGTAGTCTCACAAAAATGGTGATGCCTATCTCATAACACAAGTATTCAAGAATATTGAGCAAAAATAAAAATTAAAAAAAATAGCTTACAATGGTGCTATGATCAAAACATTGAACAAGGGTGTTCATTTTCGAAAAAACCCTAAAAGTCCAAATATCTTGAAAACCGTGTGACTTTTACTAAACTTATTTTAGCTTTTTCATAATGTCCTAAGTACCCTCTATCCGTAGTTCAAGAATTATCCACTCATTACCTAACACCCTGTATAGGGTAGGTGCTTCTTGACAAGTAGTTTTTACTTGACGAGACTACGCAACTTGACACAACGCCGAGATTCACAAACTACTTAAAGGTAGCAACCTTTAGGTAGCAACAACAATAATATATCCTCCTTCATTAACTCAACGCTCCACATCCCTTCGAAATTAAAGCGCTTAACTTGTGGGTAATTGAAGCACACGGAATCAGTCATCATATTTATCGTTTAATTATGTAATAAAAAATATTCTATGGATTTTCATTGGTTGTAAACTAAATGTGATCATTCCGTCCCTCGCTCTTGTTGTTTTAGAACAATAGTAGCTGATAGCCGTAACTTCACCCGTTACCGTTTATGATAGATACTTTGATAAATTGCTGCCATAAAACAGAATAATTTACATTAAAAGATTGCCCTCGACTGAAATTGTAAATAATTTCGCTGAAAAGCAAATTGTTTTTTCTGTTTTCTTCACACTTCTTCGCGTCCGTATTTTTATTGTAGCTCTTGCCATGTTTTTATTATGATTCGTTTTTGCAACTGCTATGTTAAAAAATGGCAACACTTAAAACGTAAACGTAAACATAAAAAGGTTCGAATATTTGTTTAGTGGTGGCCATGGTACAATTGCTATAACCCGCTTCCTATTGGATTCAGTGCGAATGGTAATGGCATGGCATTATCATGCTCTCACAGCCAATGTAAACAATAGGGCTGTCACTGTCACCTGAGTGGCTCTCTCTCTAGCACCTGGTACGCTAGTTATAATCACGGGAATAACAGAACGAGACTAATTCTGTTTCATTTGAAGCTAGGCATCGTTACTGAGTTCATTTTAGTTACGAGGAGCGTGTCAGGAAAACAATAAAATTGTAAGCTTTCGCTTGGCGGGCAGATGAATAGATGAGTAGGAAAAGCTTTGCTCGATGTAATTTTAAATGTTGTAAATAAGTATAATAACACGTGCAATATATTGAAGTTGATTAAAATAAAATATGATTGTAGTTGTAGAAGTAACAGATGATTTTAGGTTAGGTGAGTAAATGGGTAGAGGATCATAGACACTTACTTTTGGAAGCCCAAACTTGTCCGGTGTTCAACGCTGCGAGGTAAGTCCTGAGGTCGCCCCTGCACTGCGGCGGCAGCGCGACGTCCGCGTCGTCCACGAACGCTGGCCAGTCATGGTGGTCCATCAGAGTCCGCAGCCACGCCATGCGGGACTGTCCTCGGGTCCATTCACTCGAGGTACTGTTCACGTTCGCACCCACCACACTCACAAGCACTAACATCGTCACGACCAACATTATCCTGGGGTCACAGTACAGTTTTTGATACATTCCGGCGGATCAGATGATCACTGATATACCATTTTCTTCTTGCTTCCAAGAAACACTCGAAAGCGTTGCGCTTATGTACTGAAAAAGAAACGCATTATTCATTTAATTAGTGCACGGGAACAAACTCCAAATAAAATCTCAGCGATTGTTAACGAAATATGTTAAATACGTAGCCTTGCGCAGAAAACAAGATTAGCAAAGTTCATTAATTGTTATACAAACTTGCGAGTAATGTTTGTAAAGTTATTTCTCGACGCAATTTTTTGACATTGTTTTCATTTTTACTTTCCATTTATTATTTGTTTAAATTGTTAAGGTATATAAAGTTGTGTCGATGCGAGCGTATGGAGAGGCGCTCGCGAGCCACGTGACAGATGAACTAGCGGCGTCGGCGCTGCTCGCTGCGAGAAATGCGAGAGGTGGTGATGCACACGCTACCCCCTTACTCGACCGAGCGAGGTCTGGCTACAAGTATCGGCTTTGCGCGAATTCAAGATACAGTAAGGTTTTTCGCGCGAATGTATGTAGGTATATACATATAAGTTTAGTCACCAGCAATAATTTACTATCCAACATTGGGCGCAAAAGATACTTTTTCGCCCAATATTGCATAATATTTATTTGCTGGTGACTGTACGTTTCTCTGTTATTAAAACTGCTACATGTAAAAACGTGAAATTTTAATTATCATCCGTGACTGATTGACTGACTGATAGAGAATGTACGGCTAAACTGCTGGATCTAAACCTATTTCAAACACCGACCCCCGACGAAAAGAAACGGGGGAGTAGCGGGAAACTAATTCTGAGCGTACAAAGTCGCGGCGCCCCTCTGGTACTTGTTACAGATAAGTCCTTCTAAATACTTTACTCTTTATGGACAAAGTATGCTGGGTATATATTTTAAAAGGGAACACCCATCTCGAATTGTTTAACTCCGTATTTGAAGATACCGAATGTCATAATTCTGAATTTTTACAGTATCGAAAAAATATAAAGCCGTATTATCAAAGTCTCGAATTTTATATTACCGAGTATTAAAATCACGAAAAAGTTTTTCCGAATATTATATTTACGAATGTTGACAATTTCAAATTTACTTTTAGGAACATTATAATTCCGAATATTAGGTAATAACGTAAAATTCGGAGTAATGAAACTAACCACTTGAATTGAATTGAAGTATTCTACTTGAAACAAAAGTTAGGTGAGATGAGATGACGAACACATTACTAAATTAGGTCAATCTCACCTGCGTCGCTATTGTCTAACGCACTCGCAATCTCAATTGGCTTCAAAGCAGAACAATTGTTTTCATTTTGTATGCAGACAAACCTTCGATTTTCAAAATGAAAACAATAGTAGGGTGATATTGGGGATTCTGGATCATTTTTTCCTCGCTGCGCTCGGATGATCCAGAATCCCCAATAGATCTTTCGGTCTGTGATTCAGAATGTAATTTGTAATATAGGAAGCCTGGTTTCATTCAGCGAAATGTAGGTTTACCAGTTTTATTATCAAAAATTTCTGCAACAAAAATACTTTGTAAAAAGAGGCAAAACCGGAGTGCCGTATAATTCAAGTTTACTATTTCTCTTGTCTGTTTACGGCACTCCGGTTTATTTTTATACATTTTATTTCTTTCCACTTTGCATTTCATTTTGTTCCCATTAACACTTTCCGACAACCATTATCGTACTAATGTAGGATAGTCCCAAACAGTTTTCTGGATTGGCCAATTCCATACTAATTGTTTAAGGACAGGTGGTCTTTCGAAACGTTCCAAAGGGGCGCCTCCTCCGTACTGATTTTTACTCAACCAATATAATGTCAGTACGTTAATCTATATATACGCCCGATTTTAAAAACTTTGATAGCGCGATTTAGATCTTTTTCAATAATTAATATCAAATCAAAATGATAACTACAAACTTTTTTTTGGTTTCAAGCTCTCTTCAGTTCTTATTAAAAACCACATTAATACAAGCGTCGATTAAAGTGAAATACATTAATTATTCTAACATTTGTATATTATTCAAGTCATGAGAGATTGTTACGACATCTATTAAGAAAGATACTTAACATCTGCTAATCAGACATAGAGTAATCGGATGGCAAGTGACTCACGCGCTGCGATGCGGTTAGTAAGAACTGCGCTAATCAATGTTATTGTTTAGCGTAAGGTGGCGTTAACGTTAAAATTCCGATCGTGAACTGAAACGTTAATAAATAAATCGACTGAAATTATTAGGTTATAACATGGTTAATTATGTGTGTTTGATTACGATTCTCGCTAGAGTCACAATTATGATGATATTTTATTAAATAACGAACATTTTCTATATTTTATTCAAACCATAAAAGTATGTTACGATATCTATCTAAATCAGTTAACATCTTTATTGCTAATCGGACAAGAAACTCAAACGCTGTGTTTACTGTTTACTTAGAACTTTGCTAATCAATGTTAAGATGGCGTGATGAATGCAATAATAAACGACATCTATCTAAATCAGGTGTCAACTTTATTGCTAATCGATCAAAAACTCACGCGCTGTGTGTAATGTTCACTAAGAACTTTGTTAATTAATGTTAAGATGGCGTGATGAATGCAATAAAATAACCATTGCATAGCATGCTGCATGACATGTAAATATTAGGAAACGTAAGTAATTCCTTGCTGTAATTCAAGTTCATTCTTCATGTGATTCGAAAATATACCTACGTACGTGTTTTTCTTTCTTATTTTTTTAGCTGAAGGCGTTAAACAACTTCAAAGTAAGTAACAGCGTCAAAGTAAGTACAATCTGTCGCTGCTGTCTTACAGTTTAGACAATGTCTGTTTTATATTTTCCTTAAAAGTAAATCTTCATAGTTAAGCTTCATTCGGTACATAGGAAAGCAAGTACATGCTGCTACCAAATACGAATACGGTTTCAGATTAACGCGGCTAGCTGGCGCCGCGCCTTATGTGTAAAGGATTGGGATTGATTCACAATAATTAATATTTTGAATTCTAAAAGACGGGCGTCTGTAGTGCTGAATTAAGGTTTGATTTTGTTTGGACAATCTCATTTGAAATAAAAATATATTACTAGTAATTTTTATTTGGTAACATCTAAATGCAGCCTTAGTTTATAGGGTTATAAATGGAGCATCCTTTTATTTGAGCATTCAATTCGCAGCAACAGTGCAGTGATAAAGGTGTCCAAAGTCTGATTAAAAGTTGCAGCAAGTATGTACGTATTTTTTTTTTATAATATTACTATCGTTGATTAATGTGTTTGTTTAGTGAGTCTTATTCAAATATGTTTAATGATAATAGGTCGTCAGCGTTCAATCTGTTTGACTCCGATGAGGAGATCAGTGCTGCGCAGCAACAGCCTGCATCTACGAGTTCGAAAGTGAAGACGGTAAACGCGAAGCAGAGAAGAACAAAGAAGGCGGCGGAGCCATCTGCAGCGGAACTGCGGGGCTGTGATTCAGACCTGGATGGCACAGCGAATGCATCAGCTGCTAAACCGAAAAAGAGACGAGTCGCTGCGTTTTTAGATTCCGAGGTAAAATGCCTATTGTTTCTCAAAACATTCTTCGGGGACATGATAGCTTAGTTGGTAGTGACTGTGCCTATGAAGTTAGCGGTCCCCGGGTTCAAATCCCGGTAAGGGCAGATATTTGTGTGATGAGTGATGAACACAAGTATTTGTTCCCAACTCTTGGATGTTTTCTATATATATTAAGTATTTATTTATCTATATAAGTTTCTCTATTATTTTATTAGTTGTTATATTAAATTAGTGATTGACTAACAAAGATACTCACAATTAAGTTTTTCTATAGGTAGACGCTTATTTTTATAATTTAAGCGGTTTTCTTAATAGTATTTATATAGGTGAATAATATAAGATTACTAAAAAATTTCAGGGTGAGGAAGATGAGCCGATCAGAGCCGCTCCGCTACGAAACTTTCTGACGCGGCGCACGGGCTCGGGATACACGCTGCAGCGAGATCCCAGCCGGCGCGGCGAGTACTACGTCGAACTTCGAGTCTTCAACACGCGCGAGCTCGAGCCGGTGGCGACGGAAGCAACCAGGTGGAAACACGCCTTTTTTACATTTAAAGGGGCTGTAGATAACAATAGCCCCGTTTTCAAAGCGGTTAGACAAGTTGGTCAGGCTGCTAAACAAGAATATAAGGGCATACAACCTGTGTTGTACCCGTCAAATACTTTTTGATTTTAGTGATATGTGTTTGTAATCTACTATTTTACAGTCGGTTTACTGCCAAATTTAAAACTTTTACAGTCACGTTAGAAAAACAAAGCACATCTTAGAACAAATACAGTAAAAAGATGTTCTTTTGCAATGTATGTAATGTTTCTGTTCCAAAATTAGCAGCACATAAAAAGACCAATATCCACAAGTCTAATAGTTTATTAAGTACGCGGCTTGAAAACGTTTATATAATAGCTAACGCTTTTCGAAATAGAATAGTTAGTTATAAAGTCAATCCCTCAAACACGAATATTACCCCAGATTCATTTTTATGTGAAAATTCTGATATAGCACAACAACTTATTAAAGATTCATTACAAAAGCATGTCTCACTCAAAGTGAATTTGGAACTTTTTGTAAAGTATTGTTTGCCAAAAAATGGTGAATGTTCCATTAAGTCATTTAACACGAAATATGATATAGTTTTGCAGAGTACAGACGTTTTATCATTATATAAATCACTTGCTGATGTACTAATTACTAAATGTACAGAATTTGAGCTCTCCGAATCAGGATGGTCAATCGAATCAGTTAGTCACCTAGAGATAAACATAGTAAAATACAATCCTTTGAGAGCTGGATCGTATATACCATTACCAAAACATATCGCTAATACAAAAGCTTGTTTAAATATAAATAATGATGATAAACAATGCTTTCTATGGTCCATAATGGCTCATTTGTATCCTAGCAAGGTTAACTCAAATAGAGTTTCATCTTATCCCAAATACCAAAATATTTTAAACACTTCCGGCATGACATTTCCGCCCAGCATGCTCGATATAAAGTGGTTTGAAGCCAACAATACAGATATTAGTTTTAACATCTATGGTTTAACCAAAAATGGTAGCGTTACGGGTCCTTTATACAAAACCGCTAATCGTAAATTACAGCACATTAACTTGTTATTAATAACTAAAAAAAGTAAGGCACACTTTTGCCTAATAAAAAACTTTGAGAAACTTGTTCGCAAACAGATAACTAAACATAAATCTAAGATACATTTGTGCGAAGATTGTTTTTTATATTTTTCAACAGAGGCAAAATTAATTCAACATAGTTGTGCAGGGGTACAAACTGTTTTACCAGAGGCAAATACGAGCCTTTCTTTTTCTAATTTTGAAAGAACTCAGGAGGTACCAATTGTGATCTATGGTGACTTTGAAAGCTTATTACGAGAGTATTCAGATAAAAGTAAATCTATGTACGTGGAAAATATTCAATTGCATGAGGCGTCTTGCTTTGCATATTACATTTGTTGTAGAAGTGATCCTTATTTAAACGACTATGTTTCTTATCGCGGTGCTAACTGTTCGAAAAAGTTTGTAGAGTCTATATGTAATGATGTGCAACGATTGTACTCAATATTATCTGTTAGCAAACCTATGATTCCGCTTACGCTAGAAGAGCAGCTATCATTTGAAACTAGCACTGTTTGTCATATTTGTAGAGACAAGTTTTCGTCTAAGGATAACATTGTAAAGGATCATGATCACTTCACAGGTAGATATAGAGGGCCCGCTCACAATAGTTGTAATTTAAATTCAAAAACTTGTCCATTTATACCAATCATTTTTCATAACCTTTCCGGATATGACTGCCATCTGTTTATTAATGAACTCACAAACGTATGCGGTCGAATAAACCTTATCCCGAAAAATAAAGAAAAGTATATTTCATTTACGAAGTTCATTCCAATAGACCAGCAAAATGTAGCTCAACTAAAATTTATTGATTCTTTCAACTTTTTGAGTTCAAGTTTAGATAATTTAGTGAATACAATGCAAAAAGATGATTTCCAACATCTAAAATCATTTTTTAGAGATGAGATCAAATTTGATATAGTGAGAAGAAAGGGTGTCTATTGTTACGATTATATAAACTCTTGGCGGCGATATGAAGAAACCCAGTTGCCTCAGGCATCCAATTTTTTTAGTAAGCTCTCATCAGAATCTGTGTCCTCTGAGGATTATAATTATGCCTTACATGTTTGGGAAACTTTCGATATTAAGAACTTAGGAGAATATACAGATTTATACTTGAAATGTGATGTGCTTTTATTATGCGACGTTTTTGAAAAATTTCGAAGCATGAGCCTTAAGTACTACAATCTTGATCCCTGCTATTACGTATCGTCACCATCATTAAGTTGGGATGCGATGTTATTATACACAAAAGTAAAATTGGATCTTCTCTCCGATATAGATATGTATCAAATGCTGGAAAACGGGATAAGAGGAGGTCTTGCTCAATGTTCGCGTAGATACGCAAAGGCGAATAATAAATATCTTCCAGATTTTAACATTAATGAACCGAACAGCTTTTTAGCCTATTTAGACTGCGTAAATTTATATGGATACGCAATGATGCAGCATCTGCCAACCGGAAATTTCAGGTATCTTAACGATGAAGAATTAACAAACTTTAACGTTGAAAATCAGTCAAGCGATTCTGATACCGGTTTTATACTTGAAGTCGACCTTCACTATCCTGTTGAACTTCACGAGTCTCATTCAGATATGCCATTTGCAGCTGAAAAATTTACTCCCAGAGGAAGCAAAAATAAAAAATTAATTGCTAGCCTCTATGACAAACATAGATACATTATTCACTATATGCATTTAAAAGAGTGTTTGAAAAATGGTCTTATTTTGTTAAAAACGTATAAAATTTTAGCTTTCGATCAAAGTAACTTTTTAGAACCATACATATCTTTAAATACCACCTTAAGACAAAATGCTACCTCAGATTATGAAAGGGATTTTTTCAAAAAGCAAAACAATTCAATATTTGGCAAAACGATTGAAAATAAAAGAAAGCAGGTTGATGTAAAACTTGTTAATGTCTGGAAAGATGATTCAAATAACACAAATAAGTTTTGCGGTGCAGAAAAATACATAAGTGCTCCCAACTTCAAAAACTTGGCAGTTATATCCGATTCATTAGTAGCAATTCAGTTGCAACAAACTAAAATCGTTTTAGATCGACCCATATACGTAGGTTTCTCTATTCTAGAAATAGCCAAAAGTCATTTGTATCGCTTTCATTATGATGTAATGAAACGTGTTTATAAAAATAAAATTCATCTTTGTTATACGGACACTGATAGTCTTTTGTATTTAATTCATACGGAAGATTTTTATGAGGATCTCAAAACACACATAAAATATTTTGATACTAGCAATTTTGATGTTAACAATATATTTAATATGCCCTTAGTGAATTGTAAAATTCCAGGATATTTTAAAGATGAAATGGGGGGTGAGATCGTGAAGGAATTTGTAGGTTTGAGAGCAAAACTATATTGCATAGATACCCAAATTTCGACAATTAGGAAAGCAAAGGGAATAAAAAAGTGTGTTACAAAAAAACTTAATATTAATAAATACAAAAACGCTTTATTTCAAAACGAATGTATTAGAGATAATATGTGTGTAATAAAATCTAAAAATCATAAAATTTTCACGCAAAATATCAATAAGCTAGTTCTTACAAGGGATGATGATAAGAGGTGTGTATTAAAAGACAATGTTTCGACTTTGCCTTGGGGACACTACAAATTGGCTTTTTAATGTAGCAGCACTGTAAAGTAGTAGAAATTTACTGCTAATATATGACTTGCAACATTTTTATTCTTTTTATAATAACAAGAAATTTAGGTGCTAATATACGACTTGTAACGTTTTTATTATTTTTATAATAACAATAAATTTTTGAATGTATGTCTATTGTTTTCTTTCATTTACCACCACCAGCTTATTATTCATATGGTTAGTAATAAACCTGCCTAACTCAAAAGTATTTTTTTTTCCATATAACAAGTGTAATAAGACGCTCTCGAAGTAAGTATGCTTTGTTTTGACTTACGCTGGTTTTTACACCTATTGCAATCGTATTGTTTTGACTCGCTCGCTTCTACTGTCAAGTCAATAAGAGCTGTCACACGTTGATAATACGTTAGCAACAGGGAAATAGAAAACATAAAATGAAGGTCCGTATAAATATAAAAAAAAAATATTTTATATAAATGGGAGAATCTCATCCCAATTTACACGCCCCAAACTTAGCTCTAGGCTCGTGTGCTAAGGGCTTGTGTGCTAAGGGTACTATAGAAAGCTTATCATTATACAGAAATAAATACTTAAATGTATAGAAAACGTGGGGGGAATCGAACCTGGGACTGCAAGCTTCGTAGGCAGGGTCACTACCAACTAAGCCAACCACGTCGCCAGTAGAGTGGTTGAAATATTGGTTAACTTTAATCTGTCACACCGTCGACTTGCTAACAAGAAGAATCTAATAAACAAGATTATAATTCTTTTATTTCGTTATAATTGAGATTCAGACAAGGAAGTTAAATAATAAAATAACGGTTTGTAGTTCTGCTACAATACTGTCGCAGGAGAAACAAGTCATGACATGTTACAACGAGTTATCTCTGCTTATTTAACTTTGTTGTACGTAAATAAGTACCACATTCTATATTGAACATCATTTATTTAAAATAATAAATAGCAAGCAGATTAACAGAATTCTTATAATTCATTGTTTTAATAACATAGGTAACTTACAATTTAATAAAACATATATAACATATTTACAACGCCAAATAAATTGGTAAAAAACATAAATTGAAGAAATTTAGAATAAAATTAATGATGCTGCATTAATCACATTCAATAATTATTACTTTTTCTTTCTTAATTTGAACTTCATTGACAATAACTTATATTAATTGGTTCTGTAAAGTTAGTTAATTATAATATAATTAGCATCATTGATTTCATAATTCATAACTATAATAATATTTAAAATTAACAAGCTACTTTACAATGATATAAACATGGGGGAAAAAATAATAGAAACAAGCCACAATTATATAACTACACTGCATTAATCACTTTCAAGTTTTTTCATAATTTTTTTTACCACATTTTCTACGCTGTCCAACACTTCATCATACGGATCACATACGAGATATTGTGCGCTGACTGACCGATCACTGTAACACTCATCCATTGTCTCGATGTTTATTTTTATTAAATATCGTCCACTGCGAATGTTATTTTTAATAACATAGGATGATCCTTTTTTAGTACGATCCTTTTTATTAATACCCATTTTGTTATTTAGAGCTTTCTGCTCCCTTTTCTCCCGCTGAGCGTCAGGCTCTCGTGTTACGACAGCGTTCTGAACACACATGTTTTCGTAGGTTGCTCTACGGGTTAAAAGCTCTTGCCGCTTTTTTTCTACTTTTTCTAAGTATCCATCAACGTCTTGAGCATAATAAAAAGGATGATCCTCAGGGACATCATGGAAAACGGGGCTGACATCATATATGCTGCCAAAATCAAGTTGATCATTCTGCGTGCTGTCTTCCATAATTATCTGAAATATAAAAGTTTCATTAGTTTATATTAAATAAAAAAATGGTGAACAAATCAACCATTTATAACTAAGATGATGCAATATTAAATAAATTTACTTACCTATATATTTTTATAAATATGGTTTACCCGCGTTAGAAACGAGGCAAAGTTCGACTGCGACTGACGCTCGAGTAGTAGCAATTTAGATCTCGGTGAATAATATTCTTCGCCTAATATAGGACAGGAATGTGTAATTAGAGAAATGATTCAAACTTATAAAGATAATATTTCATTTGGGATGATTATATTATCACAAGTATTTATTTGAAATTATATTAAATTACTGAACAGACGGCAATGAAGTTTATTAAACAGCCTGTGTCTATAGAAATCAACAAAATAAGTGAAGGATCACATTGCGCTAACTATCGTAACAGACATAGTGTGCTTCTTCCTAACTCTATACGAAGTATTATATGTGGACCATCAAATTGTGGAAAAACAAATATAATTTTAACTTTATTGCTTCATGAAAATGGATTAAAATTTCGAAATGTCTACATATACTCTAAAACTATTTTTCAACCTAAATATCGTTTTTTAGAGGAAGTTCTTAAAAGAATTCCTGAAATTAAACTGTTTATGATACATGATGAAAAAGAGGTAATCTCTCCTCATGAAGCCATGCCCAATTCAATTTTCATCTTTGATGATGTAGCTTGCGAAAATCAGACTAATATTCGTAATTACTTTTGTATGGGAAGACATAAAGGTATAGACTGTTTTTATTTAACACAGACTTACTCTAAAGTGCCAAAACAATTAATACGAGACAATGTTAATTTTTTGATAATTTTTAAACAAGACGATGTCAATTTAAAACATATTTATCGCGAGCATGTAAATTCTGACATGAGTTGGGAAAAATTCAAATCGCTTGTCGCAAATATATGGAAAGATTCGCATGCGTGTCTTATAATTAACAAAGATTGTACATTAAATAATGGACGATATAGAAAATCATTCGATGTTTTTGTAAATTTTGAATAAATATAAATGATGACTAAAGTTAAATCACTTTACTTATAATAATAATAAACATCGGAAGTGTTTTTAGACTGCGTTATTGATTTGCCATGGACCCAGACATAAAAATACAATTAATTAAATCTGTAAAGAATATTAAAAATAAGTTGAAAAGGATGCGAGAAGAGGAGGACGATTTAGAATTAAAAAATAAGAAGATTTTGAAACCATTAACCGATCCGCTAGAAACAATGATGTTTCTTCATAATTCTCCTAAGCATATGACATCTTATAATGAAAATGCATGCAATGACAAACATATATCACCAAATGATGTAAACTTGGATTGTATCAAAAACGATAAAATAAATATTCCCAACATACTTGAAATAAAAACTCCCACTAAAATGGAAAATAATGTGGCAAAAGTAAAAAGCTTAGAGGGCTCTGATTCTTATTTGCAAGTCCCAAATAAACCTTTTAATGTTGCCTTTGGAGTCAGACATGATGGTGAATCACTTTTGATAGGAAATTCACCTGCAACGCTTAAATCTTTTGGGGAGAATTCTCCTAATAAAATATCTACGATTAATGTAAATGATAAAAGTTATGAATTAACGCCAGGTTTAAAAGAGCTTTTATTTCAAAGTAAACCGAATTGTGACATAATAAATGAAAAGGATAAAATAACCTATAAAGATATTTTGGTGCACACAAATGTTCATAAGAGAGGATTTAGTCCTCAAGGTCAGATACAAGGCAATTCAGGAATGAAATACTGTAAAATAATTAAACCCCTATTTCAAGAATCCAGCCCGGCAAAGCAGGGTGGTAATCTGCCTTCCTTGAAAAAATATAATTCAAATACGGATTTTGTATATTGGGACGATCCTAATGAGCTGATTGACCGTCTAAAAATTTTAATTGCTTCTAAAGATGCTGGCAACACTAACCATGATAATGAAATAATTTCGATCATAGAAGAGCTGAAAGAAGCAGGCATCATTAAGGAATAAAAAGACTTCAGAACCAACTACTGACTCAGTCTCAGTGTGTTGGTTGAACATGAATGTAGATAAATTTGGACACCATGTGTTAAAAAAGCATAAAATGAATAATTTTAATGAACCTCCCTTGGCGTTTATAAATGTTACTGATTGTTTCGATGCAAAAAATAAGATAATTAAACATATTGGAAAGCCTGTCGATCCAGAGGACTGCGCCACAAAACAGTATGTTGACAATACTGTAGATAAATTGTTTAATAAAATAAAAATAATTAACCAAACGTTAGCTCAGTTAGAGACAGAAGTGAATAGCCTGCAACAAAGTATTGAATCAGTTTCATTTAAGAACAAATACAAGAAATGAGTAAAGACATTGTAGTAAACGAAATACATAAACAAGCTCGGAAAAATTTTCCTCGAAGACATGTAGTGATGAAAGATATAGATGATTTGTGGCAAGCTGATCTTATTGATATGCAATCTATATCAAACAACAATTTGCAGTTTAAATATATTTTAGCCATTATTGATACTTTTTCTAAGTACGCGTGGGTATATCCATTAAAAAAGAAAAATAAGGAATATATAACTCAAGCCTTTTGCGATTTGTTACAAAAAAATCGAATCCCCAAAAACTTACAAACTGATTTAGGAACTGAATTCTATAATAAAAAACTAAAGTCATTACTTCAGCTGCATAAAATAAACCATTACTCTACATACTCTACAAAAAAAGCTTCTATAGTGGAAAGATTTATAAGGACTCTTAAGAATAAATTGTATAAACAATTTAGTTTAAAAGGAAACTATAAATGGATAGGAAACACACTTTCGGAAGTAATTAATATATATAATAATACGATACATAGAACAATAGGTCTTAAACCAATTGAAGTCAGTGAAAATAATAAAGATGCGGTATTACAGAAATATAAAAATCTTTTTTTGAAAAGGAGATCAACAAAGGATAAAAATAAATTTGCAGTAGGAGATTCTGTTCGTATAAGCAAATATAAAGGAACATTTGAAAAAGGATACACTCCTAATTGGTCAACTGAAATATTTACTATTACGAAAGTACAAAACACAAACCCAATAACGTTTATCCTAGAAGATGCTAATCATCGACCCATCTTAGGATCATTTTATGCTCAAGAATTGCAGAAACCTAAATATAAGAACATTTATCTTGTAGAAAAAGTCTTAAAGAAAAACGGTCGAAAATTATATGTAAAATGGTTAGGTTTACCTTCGCAAGAAAATAGTTGGATTGATAAAACAGAAATCTTATAAGCAGCAAACATCATAGTTTAACCGCATTTTAATTGTGTACTTGAAACTGGACAGTGTATTTCGTTGGGAAAAAGAAACTTGTTTATAAATAATTTAATTTTAAATTCAACAAAATGGTGCGATCAAAACCTAAATCGAATGGAAAAAACAAGAAAAAAATGGTTTTTACTCCCTCCCAGAAAGCCAAGTCCGGCGCTGGGCTTAAAAATACTTTCAAAAATATCGTTTCTCTGACAAAAAAACATATTAAAAAGTTAAAACCTACATGTAAAAAAGCGGCTATAGAGTTAGCAGTGGCTGTTGCCCGAGAATTAACTGCGGATTCAGATACTTCAGTAAACATTCCCCGGATGATACCTGTGCCAAAAGTTGGAGGAGTTTTGCCCCTAATACCAATTTTTGCTGGATTGTCTGCTGCAGGTGGTTTAGCAGGTGGCGCAGCTGGTATTGCTAGAGCGGTAGAAGCTATTAAGTCTGCTAAACAACGTTTTCAAGAACTCAAGAGGCACAATAAAAAAATGGAAAAGTTGAGTTTGGGAAGAGGGCTGCATCTCAAAGAGCATAAGAATGGATTAGGAATTTATTTTAAAAATGAAAAAAACTAATGCATAGGCTACCTAAACGAGCGTTAACTAACATCGATATTCTCGAATATTGCAAAGAAATTCCCCATTTTCGAGGAGTTTTCATGCGAGATCAGCTGCCAAAACGTCCATTAAAAAAAGAATGTGGAGTTATTAACCTTGACAGCTTGCAGAATTCTGGGACTCATTGGGTAGCCTATGCAAAATTAAATAATTATATCGAATATTTCGACAGTTATGGTAATTTAAAACCACCTGAAGAATTTTTAAGATATGTTGGCTTAAATATTTTTTATAATTATGTTAACAAACAAAAGACTCATCCTTTCATTTGCGGACACTTGTGTATAGACTTTTTAAACTCATTTTGGGATCTACATAAATAGCTCACACTTTTCAAAAACATTTTAGTTCAAAACAATGTCTATTACATTCACAATCACTGGAAATGAATCCATTCTTCGATCAGAATTAAATACTCATTTAATATTAGAAGACGATTACGAATGCGGTTTACTAAATTTTTCAACATTTAATTCAATACCCAATATTACTGACGGCAACAATGTATTTGCTTACGGCAAACAGAAGGATATTAAAATTCCTTGCGGTGCATATGACTTGTCTGATTTATATGAATATTTAAAAAGTAATATGAACAATTGTCAGTTTGAAATCGTTCCTAACATCAATACTTCTAAATGTTCAATTTTTTGCAGCGAACCGATTAATTTTAAGGTTAAAAATAGTGTAGGTGCATTATTGGGGTTCTCAGAGAGGGTGTTGGATCCAAATAAATGGCATGAATCAGTCAACCCTGTATGCATTATTGCTGCGTCTGTGATACGGATCGAATGTGATCTTGTCCAAGGTTCCTACACGAACGGCTTGCCTACACATATAATTCATGAATTCGCGCTTAACAGTCCACCCGGATATCAAGTAATTGAAGTACCTAAAAATATAATATATTTCCCTTTAAAGAAGAAACATATTTCATCAATTACGGTGAAAATATTAGATTTACAGGGAAATCTAATTAATTTTGGTAACGAAAATATTAGTATACGTCTTCACTTGCGAAAATCAAAATGATAATTTTTAACGATGATATCTGTAACAAAATACAAAGACAAAGTAGTTGTAACTCCACTATCAAGCACAACGTCAGACGAGCTAGACGTAAAAAGGTTGTAGCAATAACAAAGAGTAATAAAGAATTTCTTCGGGCTCTCGGATTAAAAATATGAGCATCCTCCATATAACCGATGATCCGCAATACGACAACTCAATTGAAAGTTATGAAATCCATACTTATAACCCATACAATAATAGTTTTAATGAAAATGATGAAATACGAATACCGATCCATCAGCAAGATATATACGTATTACCTTCAGCTAGCGCGTTATACATAGAAGGATATTTTTCTATAACAGCTAAAGACACGAGTGGTGTAAAAAAAGTTAAAAATGTTAAGTTGACAAATAACGCTATATCATTTCTTTTTCAAGATATTAGGTATGAAATGAATGGGATTGAAATAGATCGAATTAGAAATGTTGGAATAACTACTACAATGAAATCTTTAGTCTCCATGAATAGTGGAGAAAGTAAAGCTGCAGCAATGTGGGGTTGGAACGTAAACGGATTTAACGATCACAGTGGAAAATTTTGTATTCTTTTACCACTTAATAAATTATTAGGTTTTGCAGACGATTACAAGAAAATAGTAATTAATAGTAAGCATGAACTAATACTAAACAGAAGTAGTACAAATTTGAATGGTGTTGTAACCGAAAAAGACGATTCAGTGGAAATTAAGGTAGATAAAGTTCAATGGCGCATGCCGCATGTTAAAGTTTCAGATCAACAAAGGCTTGCTTTGCTCAAAAATTTAGAAAAAGATAAACCTATGCAAATAGCGTTTAGGAATTGGGATTTATATGAATATCCGTTATTACCAAGAACAACCAAACATACATGGTCCATAAAGACCACTTCTCAACTAGAAAAGCCTCGGTTTGTAATTTTTGGATTGCAAACTAATAGAAAAAATAACAAATTAAACGATAGCGCTTTATTCGATCATTGTAATCTTAAAAACGTGACTTTATTTTTAAATTCATACTATTATCCATACGATAATCTTAACTTGAAATTTGATGAGGACAAATACAGTATATTATATGATATGTATGCGAGATTCCGCCAGTCGTATTATAACCTTCCTATAGATCCGTTGCTTGATCTTACGCAATTTAAGGAAAAAGCTCCATTATATGTGATTGATTGTTCGAGGCAAAATGAGCATTTAAAAACTGGACCTGTTGACGTTCGTTTAGAAATTGAGACAGAAAAGGATTTGCCGGACAACACTAGTGCTTACTGTTTGATTATTAATGATCGATTGGTGGAGTACAGACCTTTGAGTAATATTGTTAGAAAATTGACATGATGTCCACCGCAATAGTTGATGTGCAGGGATTTAAAACGGACAACAATTCATTTATTGTCAAAGAAGTTGCAATAGCCGCTAATGAACAATTACTACACCTTCTCATTCTACCACCTTGCCCGTTGCACAATCTCTCTCCAACCGAACGTAAACAAGTATCGTGGATACAGAGAAACAGAAAAATTAATTGGAATGACGGATTCATACCTTATGAAAAATATTTAATGTATATCCAAGAGTTTTTGATTGATAAGACGATTTATTGTAAGGGTCTGGAAAAAGTTACCTGGCTTAAAAATATTTTAGATCATAATGACGTTATTAACCTGGAAGATATGAACTGTCCTAAATTGTTAAGTTTGTACGAAGATTATAGATTGTCAAGTGATGTGTATAACTGTATATATCATCCAACTGTATGTGCGCTTAGAAATGTAACTAGCTTAAGAAAGTGGTGTTTAAATAAAAGTATGTTTTAAGTTAATGTCTTTTATTCATAGTATAAATAACAATAGCCCATTTTTTTTAAATCAGAAAGTAGTGATCCATCGTTATTAAACAACGTTGACTACCACTAATGACAATATTATTAAAATTTAATCATGCTACAATGATAAAGAAAGTCGCTTTTAGTGGTAAAGTTACATATTTTTTGGTGCCTGATCGTGAAGATAGTCGAAGGGGGACATGGAAAATCGATGCAGATCGATTTCAGATGCGTGTATTATCGCTCGAAAAACAGTTTACTTTGTTGCATACGAATTGTTCAGTATTGCATGATTATTTATAAACCAATGTTGTATTAAACATTACAAGAATGGATGAAAGCATAAAACATGAGTTGCTTGAGACATTGCGATTATTATGTGCATCCAGATACGACTGCAGGGGCAGTCATGACGATGAAATTAAGTTAATCATCGCAAGGCTAGTAACATATGGCGGCATGAGGCTGTACTGGACGCGTCGAGGCGCTGCAGTTGGAGGTTAGAGCACCGTTGCTATAACGGTTCAATTGAAATAATTTTAAGTGTTCTTATGAAATTTAATTTGTTTCAATAAAGTGATGTAAAAATAAATTTAAAAACTAAATATTTCTTTGTTTTCATTAATGTATTCCAATAACTTTAACCTAGAGCTATGTATTACACTTCTAGAAAGTTGATGATTCAAATCAGCTATAGAATAGATAGCGTTTTACTTCTTGAATAGATTGAAATATAACCTAAGATAAAACTAAGTATATCTATTCAAATGTATAATACTAATATATATTCAAATGTATAATTGATTATTCTAGATCAAGTGATCTCAAATAATATTTATTACTCTCAATTATACATACACATAATTATAATTTTTAATGTGTGCTCTCGTTAAATAAATAAAACTACTCTACAAATGTAAGCGGGTTTTTTATTACTTTTCATTATACTACGAACCTAAAAACCTTCAGTTGAATTGATTACTTCTTTCGATTAGCTCCCAAATGGTAGATAATTCAGTTGATTCAATTAAAGTTACTTTTTGACTAGACCGATAATTCAGCTGAATCAATTCAAGATAGTTCTCGAATAGCTCAATAATTCAGTTGAATTGAATCATATTACATAGTTTTATTTCTTGAATAGATAAATATGCAGCACTCTATCTTTTCAAATGTAGAATTGGTTGTTCTAGATTTTACTTTTTGAATAGTTGACGATTCAAGGTATTTTAAATCAAAAAATCGGGCTGATTAATCATCTGTTTGTCTATCTATTTAGCTCAGTTATGTTGCGAAGCAAATAAACCAACAACCGACAGCTAGCTTGAGACATTTCGAAACAAAAACCCACATAAGGTTTAATTATACGTTAATTGAGCGGTCTGCAGATAGTCAGATGGGGTCAATTGGGGATTCCGGATCGTCCGAGCGCAGCGAGGTGATCCAGAATCCCCAATAACACCCTACTAACAATTGTTCCTCTGGTTAGGTTAGGTTAGGTTAGAGCTGCATCAAGCTACGCGGAACAGGAGCACCGTCGACTTTGTCGGATATTTCTTACAGTTTTGGAGCACCTATGCATGTTAAATATGTTAAGTATATTTCGGATTATAAATATAAATAAATTTGGAATATATTTATCGACGATTCGGAGATTTCAAAATCGAAATTCTGAAAACCAAATTCGGATCGGGTGCGTTAACATCACGAAGGTCGATCTGCATGAGTGAGTCAAAAATATAGCTTGAAGAAAACATGAAATTAACTGACTGTTAGTTAACTTCATTTTTAGTTGTTTACATTTGCTGTTATTTTTACTTAATGACTTAAATGATATTTCTTTGTTGCATTTAATTAGCGTATACATAACACAAATTGCGTTGGAAATTATTCTGAGAAGACATACAATACACGAGACAATGGCCAATCCATAATGGACCCTGACCTCACCTTTGTAGCTGGCGCCTAATTATTAATAACGAAGGGGCCACGGGAACCGCGGACACGACGCGGACACGCTCTACCGAGATGAGGTAGGTACCTACTGTTTTACGATTCTACGTATTACACCCAGCTGTGAGTAGCAGTAATTTAGTCGTTTGAACTTGAGAAAACAGAAAAACTGAACATTCAATATGATTAGGTCAAACAAATCATATCTAAGTAAATGTTCACTTTTCGATCAAACAACCTAGTCTACATTTTGGAACTGATTGAACGCAATCGGTCCCATGAATCTTCAGCGGCTAGACATTGCCGCACTGTTTACATTCACTAGTGTATTTACAATCGGAACTAGGTACCAGCCATATGCGGTCAGACTAACATGGCTGCAATCGTGAGTAGATCAATGTACCAGGTAAAATGAATACTCGCATTTATAAAGTTGGTTTAAACAGAAGAAAGCACCGTGAAATAAAGGCAATTAGGTGCCATTGAAGACGGTTTTTAATATAAGCACGACTACACCCGCCCCGAATACAGGATCGATGCGGAAACATTTCCTCTAGCGGCATTTGTGTTTAGTTTTTTGTCGGGTCAACAAAGAAAAGCAAAAAAATATTGGTCGCGGGACTTTGTCCTTGGCGGTTTTAATTATTTAGTTGTTTGGAAATATACAAGTCTCAACTTAGAATATTCCATTAAGATGCTGGGAACACTCTACGGGTATATGTTCGTAGAAAAGCTACGCCTCCGATAGGTAATATATGTAGCAACATTGAAAAGCATTGTAAAACAGACATTGCCAAATTTTGCCCGTGTTTGAATTGTTAATAATTATGCACAGCGCTCAGCCGTTTCACAACCAAGCGATTACCGCATTTTGCAACGGCGCCAATAGACCGAGGGCCGGATTTCCGCCTAGGCCTACAAAGCCCCAGGTTAGGGCCCCAGGGCCGAACCATCACATAAACACAAAAGCCTGCCTTGCAAAAATGGCTTCGAGTTGGGGGCCCAATGCCAAGTGCCCAGGGCTAGGCCTGGACATAATTTTACATATTCACCTACAATTTTCGATACTTACGACTTGTATAAGTAATTAATTAACTAAATTAAGAGAGTTATTTATTATTATATTTTTTATTATTCAGTTAAGTATTTATGTTTGCAGTCTCAACTGCTAGCTAACTACTGCGACCGTGACGCAGGGCAGCCTACAACACGTTCTCTGTTTGAACAAACCCCTTAATATGGAAGTATTATGGATTGTCTATTTTACCAGTGTCAAAAAAAATGCCATACGGTTTTATTACAGCATGTCGTATATTGAAAATGTACACAGGGTTAATCATGTTATCACTTAAGTATATGTTTGTTATCACATATTTTACGCGTAGCATTCGGCCTGGGGCCCTAATATGGCTGTATTTATGGCGTGACAAACTTTGGATAAGGTATCATCATTTTCTGACACGTAAATAAACAAGTACGAGAGTGGCGGACGGATGCTTTATCCACATTTGACACACTACATACCTATAGACGCAGCCATACTAGGCCCGTAGAGCTCATTTTCGAATGTAAAATAAATAAATATCGAACTGTTTCATAGCAACCCGGTTCATTCTTATTTAAACCTTTTGTATGGCTACCGGAGTTGCCAAAATACATTTTACGTAATTTTGTATACTTGGTGGTTTGGATTTTCTGCCATTGTCTATCGATATTGTGCGACCTACCGAAATTTGGCTCGTGGGCTACCGTCGTCGGTAATATAATGGTTTCGTATTTGTTCCGGATCCCTATAAATGACTCAAATAAGTTTGTAAGAGAACAACGCACCACTGTATTGACCGGTTCTGAAAGGGTATCGATAATAATAGGCCAATTGGTCAAAACTCTTGATTTGTGAACTTAATGAACTATTTATTGAACCAAACCCCTAATCATAATTATATCCGTTCATTCGGCGCGCGAGCCGCACTCGCACTTCACCAGCGCTGTTAACATCCTTATTGTTTCTATATATTATGTTCATGTTATTACATTTAAAGATGAGTTGTACTATCAATACAATCATGCATGAGTTGTTTAAGCCACCGTGTGTATCTAAGATCAGACGAAACTTATCCTAGAAGTACAAAACTAACGTCTTGCTTAATCCAATCTCGGTCATATATTTTACAATTTAAGCCTTGACACGCTTAAGCTTTTAACGTAAAATATTTTTAAAGATGTGTATGGCTTTTGTTCACTGACTCACGTACCAAATGGACTTTATAGCGCTAGCTGGGAAATCAATTAGTTAAATCAACAGTTTAATGTCAGCATCAGTTGTGAAATTTTGGGACACAGTGCGGTCAGTCCGGTTAGCAGACTGACCCAGATTGTAGTACGAGTGTCGACGCTGCATTTGTCCAGTACAAAATAAGACAAATTGATACCTTCTATAGATATTTGACCAACATTGTGGTAGATAGCACGAACAAGTTAAACCAGTAAGGTCACTGTGGGGAAGTCCGGCATACTTTATTTTTTTTTGACTTCGGAGTGATCTAGCTGCGTTAATTATGGACCTACGTTAACGCCTGTAATCGCATACGATGAAGAATTTCATAAATAATAGTTAAGCTATAGTGACAGAACATTTTAATCACATATTAAGCTAAAAATATGGTATTTTTTAAAATTCGGCGAGTAGACGGACTTCCCCTGTAGTTCAAGGTAAGTCCGTCTAGTAATGATATCAGCCATACTATGGGTGCTTATATGTTCGGATTCGAATCCTTAAAAAGCTTGAAGCAAGACAATGATAAGTGTACTTTCAATTTGTTAATATAAGGTTTAGATTCGAAATAAACTCAATTTTTCTTATTCAAAGGCAAGTCCGGCATATATTACTTAAATGGGGTGGTAAACCTTTTTTGGCAAATAATTATATTATACGTACTTATAATTTTTAAGGTTTTCCCAAATAAATGATCAATAGTCATTTTAAAATGTACTTAAATAGTATTTCTTTTATTTTTCTGAGATCAAAGAAGGTTTTTTAAATAAACTTATAGTAGTAGCGATTTTAAACTACGTACAAACTACGGCTGCGGTTAAGAACAACCGAGGACTACAGTAGGTACATACCTACATACTTTGGTTTTCAAGTACAAGCACAGGATGTAAATGTATGAACGTTCAAATAATTAGATATTTTGATGTCAAGAAAATAGGACGTTTGGCACACAACCATATTTTAAAATTCAAAAGGAAGGAAAAGTATACTATTAAAATGTGTAAATAGGTATAATAATATAAAATAGAATATGAAGCCGATGATCAAGGGTTCGAATCCCGGTAAGGGTATTTGTTTGTGTGATCTACACAGATATTTCTTCCTGAGTCATGGGCTCATAGGTGTTTTCTATGTATACATATATGTATGTATTTATCTACCTTTATAAGTTTGTGTATGTCGTCACTTAGCACTGATAGTACATTCTTTGCTTAGTTTGGGTCTAATATTTAAATATTTATTTATATAATAGGTTTTTTAAATTTTATTTTCGGTCACATAGTGCTAAATTGAAAAACACATTTCCTTACTAGTTTCGAGATGAAAATTGTTAATAAACACAAACATCATGTGCAATGTCGAATGAATTAATTTAGCTATAGTAACCTTATGAAATCTTTATAATATTTAAGTCGTAAAAACAGTTGGTAACCTCTGATTTAAGGGACATCCGGCATATGACGGACTTGCCTTGTACAGAGTAGACGGACTTTCCAACTTAACGAAATTTTAATGTGGCAAATGATGGAACATATAATTACAAAACTAAGCCGATTTCCGTTAATTTAAACACAGAATAAAGATAGCCGGTTCTTATATTACAAACGTAGTTACTTTCTGGTGCAAAATCTTGTCACAAACTATTTTTAACAATTTTATTAGTAGAGACCGTCGAACTATCACTTCGAGTTCCATACACGTAATGACTTGTTTGGGCGGATTGCTCTGAAATTCGTTGTCACAGCGCAATATGTTTTAGAGTGAGGGAACTAGCGCGACAAACCGCTTTATCGATTGGACGCTAAAGCGGGAAAAGCTTTCAAATTCAAAAGTTATAACGTGTTGACGGACTTGCCTTGTAGACGGTCTTACCCACAGTGACGTAAGAAAAAGATAGTTTTTTCTTGAGAGCCGAATAATTGATACCAGTGTTCGACCTCGTTTCACATAGAATAGAATACTTGTAACTGCAGTCTCGCTAGAAACGTTCGAGCTGAAATAAATTCAAATAAAAATTGACGTTTCTTGAAAGTTGTCAAATGAAGGTTAGAAAGTTATTGTATGACCCTAGTTACCCGGTTAAAGTTGATTTTAAACGGGATTGTACTAAACATACTTAGATAAAACATTCGAATTTTTCAGAATACAAACAGATTACGAGTAAGTATTAAAAGATATCGATAAGGATAATTCGAAGAAATGGGAAAACGATATATTTCGGTCATTATTGATCTAAGTAAGTATTTATTTTTCTTTCCATTAGGGCACGAGTTAAATGAAGCCGTGCTCATAAATCCGCGCGGCGCTTTACTTCACACGGCACGCGGACGCGCCGCGCCGCGCCGCGCCTCGCCCGCGCCGAGCGGCGGCGATAATGAGCATCCTGCGAATTTTGAGAAAAAACCATTACCGTCGCGACCCACCCGATATTGGGCTAACGCCGTGTTTATGTTGAGTTAAGAAATAATACAAACGGAGGCACAAATATAAACAGAGCGCTTCATTATTACCGCCTGAATAAATAAATGTGAAACCGGAGTTTCGAGCGGGCACATCCATCACTTGGGTTATGAAACTTATGAAAATGCGCGCCAGCTCTCGGCCCGCAGCCGTAGGGAAATAAGTGATATGTGTTACACGAGCCTCGCGGTACTGCGTTAGGGACGCAAGCGGACAGATCCCTATGCATGAATTCTCTACGAAAACGTTACGAAAGTAGTTATGATATGTTGCAATTATTCTCTTTAGAGAATAGCGACTGGTGATAGGTGCTAAATCTTATGCAAACATTCTTCTAAATATTACATACGCATACTAAAATCTTATCGAATCTCTCGCCTGCTCGCAGACGAAACTGCGTTGAGTTACAGATTTCCCCGGGCATGCATACATTTATCAAGGGGCCGTAACAGTGACAGATACGCAGGTAGGTAATAAAAAGGAAGCTCAAGAGTTAGTCGTGAAATAGTAATGTCACAAAGTGATAGATGTAATCATTCCTTGGATATTGTATGAGGCTCGCTTTGCCGAGGAACGTGGGGATTGAAGTCGTAAAACAGAGCGCGCCCTCGGCTCCCGGGAGCCCGGGCCTAGCGCGGGCCGCAGGCCGCGACCCGACGCTGTCCGAGTGCCTCTTTCTCGAGATATCACAAAAGTAAGTGATCATTCTTTCATTATGGTTTAAAATTGCAATGAATTCGTTAACTTGTCGACTTAGTAAATTAGGCCACCTAGATACCGTGTGAATCACCACGGGCCAAAGTGTTTGTGGGCTTATATAAACCGTCGTAGACGTGCTGTATAAATGAAGTGACGAAATACGACATCCTCGTCGCAGGTAAAATTAACAAACGGTGAAAGTTGACAATGAGGTCCACGGCGGCTTCCGTAGAGTAGAGATGACTCCGTGTAGAATCTCTATCGGCCGTTCAAATGTCAATACCCACTTGGGTCGCGGCTTGTGGCGAAACCGTGGAGGTTCCGTATAGGTAAACTACAATTGCACGAGCACGTATCGTGTCCCAATACGTGCTATGATCGTAAACCTCTTATGGTTATTGATGACATACCTACTGATGATACACCTTTATCAGTTCACTACAATACAATTAATAACATTCAAATATAATGTATGGAAGGGTAACCTCAAACCAAACAAAAACCAAATCCGCTCCAAAATACACATTTTGAAATGAGAAGGTCTTATGTATCGAGTGGTCTCGATAATCTTTAAATGCTAATCGAGTTAAGGTTTGGAGTCATTTATATCAGATACTTATTGATAACGTTTGAGTAGACAGTAATTTCAGTGTTTTATACCATTTGAAAGACAAAAATCTGCAATTGGTTACAATCTCTCTGACACAAAAATATATGACAATATTTTTTTCATAAGGCTTGCTTGAACGCGGCCAAGTATTTCAACATTTGACGTGGATGTTTTAATATAAAAATAACACAATAATTGAATAATTAATTATTTTAATATTTTTTATAGTAGTGTTTTGCACACTTACTGATTATTCCCCTTGAATCATTTAACATTCTCATGTTACACTATTATAAAGTTGATTATATTTACAATCAGCATCTAATGGTCTTTAGCATTCAAAGGGCCAAATAGATCGCAACACATCTTTATTCTTATAGGCATAAATATACGTGACAATATATTATATATACCTATAGCTGACGCTTGGATGCTACGGCCTACTTGATGCTACTGAAGAAAAACATGTCTAAAGTAAGTTTTATACGAGTAGTAATACGAAAACACACGATAGGTAGTCCGTTTGCCATTATTTCCATTCTACAGTTGAAGATATGAAACTTAAGAGATAGATGATATATAATAGAGTATAATTTATATTTACAATCTTAACAGTACCAACTCCATTGTTGTACAAGTATCAATTAATTAAGCCTATTGCTTTTTAATTAACTCTTCATGTCGTTTTTTTTTCCTTGGAAACTCGCCATACCTAAGGCTTCTTTATATGCCAAGATAATTTTACCCAGCCGCTAACATATAGTTATCCAAGAACTCGGCGATATGAGCTCTTTGTATAAATATACCTACATATCTTTGCAGTTGTCTGGTAAAACGTTTGACTCAAGAAAAGGAATAAACAATAGAATTGCTCTTCACCGTTCCTTATCGATTTCGAAAATTCCGCTTCTTCTGCGCAATGATGGACTTGTCCGCAGCGCTTGTAGATTCACTCCATATTATCGACGTGTAAAAGAGCCCAGGGGGCCTAACATGGCTGCGTTTATCGCGTGATACATTTTGGATAAGGCATCCGTCACCTTCTGACAGGTAAATAAGTACACGTGTCACAAAATTAACGGATGCTTTATCCACAGTTGACACGCGATATAGACGCAGCCATACTAGGCCTGCTGATGTGGCCAATCTATCTATCTATCTATGTATCTATCTATCTATGTATCTATCTATATATGTATATACATATATACCGAGTGCACAATACTCGTACAGGGATTTTCGAAAAACCAGCACCTAAGCGGTGAAATGTTTTGTATGGAGTTCCATACAAAACATACATACCTATGGTCATTTTTGTAGTTGGAAACGTGGTAATTGGTATTTAAGCTACTGTTTATAAACAAAAATTAAAATTACAACATTTAGTGATTTTGGAAAAACTACCCCTACCAATAAATGGGGGGTAAAAGTTTGTATGAGAGATTAGTTGTTTTTGAAGTAAGCAACTTCGAAATTGGCATCTAGGCTACTGTTTATAAATAAAAAATCCAACTTTCAGCGATTTAGGGAAAACTAGGTATCCTGAAAGGGGGTTTTAGTTAGTTACTCCTTTACGCAGGCTGAACGGATTTAGATAAAATTTAGAATGGAGATAGCTTATACCCTGGATAAACACATAGGACAATCCCATCCCGGAAATTTTTAAAGTTCCCGAGGGTATAACGATAATGTGTTTGATGTTTTTTTTAAAGTCATTATAGTTGTCATTTTCTGTTTCGGAAATTTTTAAACAAGAAAATTAACAAAGCAGAAAATATGTCAAATAGGGAAAGAAGGCGATCGGATTTTTATATACAAGAAAATATAACTACTTATCAGAAAATACGTCTAACATACCCCGCGAAGCCGTAACCAGAGATTGGTTTTGGGTAGTAGGAAATAAAATGCACTCTAAACAAAAGGTAAACGCAGAAGGAGTGTTTCCGAAGGGGAATTGTTTTTAAGCGACGCTTAAAGTATCGCCGCGAAGAGCGCGCCCGGTAAAGTGTTTTCGAACGTTTTCCACTTTCCTCGCGCGGAGCGATCGGTCGAAATGGAGCGGCAACAACAAACCGGTCTTTTATTCTATTTTACGCAACTAATCGACGCATGCAATACGAGTATCGTTGCCTGAATTCCTATGCGATTATTACTTCAACTGTGATTGCAGAAATGGTAAGCGTGCATATTCGCGTCAGCATTCATGAGTGACAATGAAGGTGATAAACAGACAAAGTTAAGAGTCAAAGGTCTCCGAGCAGTGCCAGTCCCAGGGCACAATTGTACATCCAAGTTTTTTTATCTTTGCTTAGTTTACATATTTATTATTCGATTGTGTAAGAGTTACGTAAACGAGTTAATAAGACAAGGTGTCAAGTTAAGTGATTTTAGTGTCAGGTCATTTTATAATGAAGCGAAAATATTTCGTAACGATAATCAATACAAACTTTCTTTACCGCTTATTAAGTCAGCGAAGATGGTGACACCATCTTTAAATTTTCTTTGGGTCAAAACGGATCTATACGTTAGTAATGAAAAAAAAAACCTAGTTAGTTACTTACTTCAAAGTATAACGCAACTCAGTGACACGAGTATTCATTTATTCTATGCCATGTTCATATCAAAATCGTTTTATAAAGCCAACTTTATTGGGTTACTGGGCCGTAAATAAACATTGTTAACCACTAGCTAATGTGTGTAAACCACTGCGTATATCACTAGGTAATATAAAACAGTTATATTATGGGATCTACAAACTTGTAAGCATGATTGTTTTTATTCATAAATTTTCTTATTCAAGTTTGGAAGAGATTTCATTCCCGTACTGAATGGTAAGCTGGTTGGAATAGGTCGCATTGAAACAATTTTACTAACGTTGGTTTTCCCTAGATTTGGCTAACCATTTGCTATCTAGCATTTTAAACACAACAAAGCTTTTTCTGTTATTATTGATTGAGATAGTTCAATATGGAATAATTCCGTAAGCATTACCGGTGGAAGTCAAAGAATGTCTGATACCATGTAAGTCTGTTATCTATAAACGTCTATATTATTACTTAGTTATTATTTATTATTTAATATAAATAGTTTGTTTTATACGCGGAGGGTATTCTTCGAAACCACTGCACCTTTTTGAAAAAGTTTTATACTATTTAAAAGCCTGCCTAACCTACATTATGTATTATGAATATTGTTAAACAGGATCGAAGTCTGGACGAGGTCTAGTTAGGTATAAAACATAACAATACAATAATACAAACCTTTAGATAACAAGATACAAATGTCTTGGTAGAAATAGAATCACCCACCACTCGGTATTCCACTGGCTCTGATAGATATTTACTGTTAGAGTTCTTTGATATCGGTCAAATAGAGTAATCAGCGGTTGGCTGCGGAACAGTCCACGCGGGCGAATAGTGGTGGCTGCGCGTGCGCTTCTGCGGCGGCCCCTGCGGACACTGCGGCCGCCGGCCGCCACCCACCGCCGCGCCGGCGCAGCTGATGAAAGTACTAACTGCTTATACACATTGACCTGCTTCATGCTCCAGTTTAAACATTTTCCGATGAAGACACTTCAGTGAATATTATCTTAGTCATGGTGTCCCGTGTTAACAATTTTACTATAAAATGCTCGTTCGAATAAAACCGCACCCTTTACTTGCAATAAAATTAATTGAACGTGGCAAAAGTTTCATTAGCAGTCAGAGTCCCACCCGGATGGAATAACAAAGAAGCGCGATGATGACGCGAACTCCAATATTCGGCGAGAGCAGACAAATTACAGGCCCTTAGTATTCCCCGCGCTCGCCGCGTGCCAGCGCCGAGCGGAGCCGCGCGCCTGCTGGCGTACCGGACAGGGCATCAGTCATGCTCCTGCGGGCCCGCTCGCCGCGTGCCAGCGCCGAGCGGAGCCGCGCGCCTGCTGGCGTACCGGACAGGGCATCAGTCACGCTCCTGCGGGCCCGCTCACCGCGTGCCAGCGCCGAGCGGAGCCGCGCGCCTGCTGGCGTACCGGACAGGGCATCAGTCATGCTCCTGCGGGCCCGCTCGCCGCGTGCCAGCGCCGAGCGGAGCCGCGTGCCTGCTGGCGTACCGGACAGGGCATCAGTCATGCTCCTGCGGGCCCGCTCGCCGCGTGCCAGCGCCGAGCGGAGCCGCGCGCCTGCTGGCGTACCGGACAGGGCATCAGTCATGCTCCTGCGGCTCCGCCCGCAGCGATCTCGGCCGTGCTTTTATTGCCCACCTTTTTCTGGACATAATATATATTAGTAACATGATTAACCATTCGATTTGAATATTTAGGTACTAATATTCTTTAAGTTCAAAAAAGTGTTAGTTGTGTATTTAAATTGGAAATTTCTAGTGGGTGGTAAGTTATATACAAAGTTTATGTCATTTAGCGTTAATTAGGTACGAGTATTTATATTAAAATGAACTTTTGCATTATCTGGGGCACGCAAGTACCTACCCCGTCAGTGTGGGAGCACGAAAGTGCCCCCGCCAAGTCGAACAAAAAAAAGGCACGGCCGTACCTTACTTTTCTCGAAGCCATTCGGGCCATTTTCGACACTATAACTTCGTAGTGGAAAAAACTAGAAGCTTTATTTTCAGTGACCCAGAGGGCATTACATGGTTATATTTCCAAATTACATAAAATGTTAACCAGTACTTTAAGAATTATTCCAAGTCAAAGTTCGTTAATTTTGTTACTGACTGACTCACCGATCATCAAAATTCTAAGGTACTTCTAGCAGACACACAGGCTCCAAATTTTCAAGACTGGTTTGGCCTATAAAGCAAGGAAAAATTCTAACATTCTGGATTTTTTGTCCCGTTTTCTAGATATAGATTCAGGAACTTTTGATTTTTCTGAATAAAAACTATCCTATGTCCTATTCTAGGACAACTTATATGAGCGCCAACGTTCGTCCCGATCCGTTGAAGCGTGATTGAGTAACACACATCCAAATATCCCAACTTTCTCAAGAAGTTAAGTAAGAGTAAGATAAGATAAGATAAAACAAAAATAATATCTATATCTACTTATTGGGAATCTCTGCACTGAACTGTTTGTATACGACGAACTTAACATAAACATAAGACAGCTTACTGATTCCGACTTTGTTGAAATGCTAAATAGAATAAGATTAGGTGTGACTGCAGAAAAAGTCCGCGACTTACTCTTGACTAGATTAATCACTATTAACTCAGTTTCGAATATGAAAGTAGATTGTATGAAATTCTTCAATACCTCTCCAAACTTCCGGATGATACCGTTTGCATATTTATTTATTACCTACCATAAACATGTGTCAATAATTAAATAGCCGTAGATAGCATAGATTGGCCCCAAAACCTAACCTAACCTAACAAAAGAGCTCGTGGGTGTATAAAAAGTTTGAAGACGATGCTTCTATGACGGCAGGTCTGTAAGAGACATAATTATAAAAATAGGAGCAAAAGTAATGTTAAGAGGTTAAGACGAACGGTTCTACCGGTATAGTAGGCACAAGAATTAAAGCTTGAAAAAATACATATTGAATTTAATTTCACAACCTTTTACCTACCGGCAGAAGAACTGCGTTGCGCGACTTGTGCATTTTTGTACATCTTATGTTTTTTGATGGGATATAACTAGGTGACACGTAAGACGTAATACAAAATTTTATTTTCCGAATCTACTCATGATTACGATCAACTATTAATATGGGACCAACTTCGAAAACGTAAACATAAAATCGACGTCTCCATACAAATTGTGAAACCAGCTGATTGCTTTTAGTATGGGAGATTCAATTTTTTTCTACCGATTTCGATATTAGTCCCATAGTAAAAGTTGATCGTACTCATGAGAAGATCCAGAAAATAAAATTTTGTATTACGTCTTAGGTGTCACCCTGTATATACACCGTGTTTTTTTTTATTTACGATAACTTCAGCATATTACTAGGTATATCCATAGAAACTAATTGGTAGATTTAGATTTAAATATTGCAAAAAAAAAAAACTGTTTAGAACAAAGTAATTGAATGTTATATCTTTGATCATTCTAAAAGGGCCTTTAGAGTTAACTAATAGTGAGTGTCAAATAAATGTCAATGTTGGCGTAACCATGGAATTAGTAAGTAATAACGTACATCCGGAAGGTGCATTCCACCGATAACGCGAGCCGAAAGAAATGTACCTGTAGGATCTGGATCTGGGGATCTGTGTATTCTGTGACTTACTTCCTCGTGGTCCTACTAATTTGTCCTACTAGTCAAAAAGTGAACCTAGATTTTATCACTAAATACTAATTATGGTTGTAAAAGTAGGTAGGTTAGGTTCGTTAGGTAGCTTCAGATGCCCGAAGGGCAAAACCACTTAGAAGCAGGAGCTCCGCCCTTGGGCGGGGCTCCGTCGAAAGTCAGTAGGACAAAAATAGTAGGACCACGAGGAAACGGCCATTCTGTGTGGTCTCCTATAATTCGAAATTGACACTTGAATGACAACTTAATACTAGATTTTGATTGAAAGCTTTCCCTTCCAGACCCACCCTACCCCTGAGTGAGTGAAACCGCACTCCGGAACCGTGGTCCCACTGCGATGTCCCACTGGTGGGACGAAACTTTTTCGTGGTCCCACCAAACACACACTTGACCGTTTTTTTATGCCGAATTGAAGGAACGCCATATGGTAAATATTATCTTATAAAGAAAGTCGTGTGAGTTACTACACTTACGAGTATAATAACCCCCAAGAACGGCTGGTTAAATTTTTATGATTTTTGTGTTTTGGGTTTGTCGTCGTCAGGAATAGCATTATAAGTATTAAAATTATGATATTAGTCAATAAAAAAAAAATGCTTTTCGCCTGAAATTATACTTATTTTTTTTTTTTTTTTTTTGATTTATTTAGGCAACATACAGTCTTATAAGTATTACCAAAAACTACATATCATTAAGTGACCTTGAGTGCCATACTGAAATATACTAATTGCATTACATTACAGTAGAAGCGGTAAGCAATGAGACGCAAAATGAGATATTGTTTTTAAAGTTAGTAACAATTAATTATCAATGTGGAATATCTGACAACACTAAACTTAAGCTTAGATATGTGAATAAACTTGTAGGTACATCAGAGTGGTAGAACAACAGATAGTAAACCTTTATAGGTACAAGGAACAGATTCGAATACAAGTACCTAATAGTAAAGAAAAAAAACAAAGAAAAGGGTGACCTTTGCTAGTATACTAGCGGCTAGTATACTGGGATCCAGGAGGCTAAACAATAAAAAGAGTGTAGGGTACATAATACTTAATAACAACAAAAAAATGAACTTTTTTTTTTTTTTTTTTTTTTTTTTTTTTTACCCATGCATGCATGCATGTTCCATGTCTGGGAACGCAGCAATCAAGTAAGACAAGAGTTAAGAGTTAAAGTGACGAATCACTTGATCTTTGAACTTATTACAATTTTTAGTTTTGAAAATATCTATATCATATAATGTTTTATTGTAATAATCGAGACAGCGAACTTATGGTCCGACTTTTAATTCAGTGCAGTAGAATGACAGCTTCAGTGTTGTCAGTTTTTGGTGTATAAAAAATAGTGATGTTGCCTAATGAATGAATGAAAAAATGAACAATGTATTGTAGTTCATTCGAGTTATTTGCACTACATTAATACTATTAATATTTAGGAGGGTTTCAATATGACTTTAGTAATTAAGAAAATAACAAAACAAACATTACGTTAATATTTTCGCAAACTTCCGTGCCCGTTATGCATTGAACACAACAAATATTTACGGGATAGAAACGCGTATATTATTTTTCATCACACTTGCTCGTAAATAGTGTCCTAACATGCTAGAAAAATCGACCGTAAATCCAAAATAATACCCGCGGGCCTTTTTTTTACCATTACGTTACTTAAATGCGTAATAGCTTTTTTTTTAAATATTATACGTGGACTCAAACTATCACAATACGTCAGGACCCCAATTCTTGTGCCATTCGATATGAAGTTTCATTCGAGATGAAATGTCAGTTGAATACTATTTCCTAACAATCTCGCATAATAAACTATTGATCTCATATGTCACTAGAATCGGACTCCGAACACGTTTGACATTATCTGTGGTAAGTCACAGACAATGATGTAGTCTGCTGCTAATAAGTTAAAAATATGATCTTTTGTCTGATTTTATTTCATTTCCTCGCAATTGTGATGAAAAACATTGTATGTTACACGGGTGGTAAAGGAAATACAAAGCTCGAGTCATTAAAGCCCTCAGCCTACGGCTTCGGGCTTCTAACAGACTCTCGTTTGTAATTCTTTCTTTACCACCCTTAATACACAATTACTGCTCCCGCCGTTTCGAGCCTTTTGCGTCGTGGTAATGGTTAGACTGACTATCCGTTAACCCGTGACCTTTTTTATCCGGTTTATTTAATATTTGGTTTATTCAAACCATTACGTAACTAAACAACATGCCGTTGGTTCCTTAAATTTTACAAATATCACGCGTACCTAAGTGGTCTAAAGAGGAACTTAAATTTTATCATTTTCGAGCTGATAAGTTATGAAAATGATGAAACGTATTTAGTTCGTTCTTTGATCAAATCATTCGTTAGGTGAACGTGTCAAGCACTATTTAAATAAATGTGGTATCATTATTTCTCAGAATGACATTTGGCTGTGTCATTTTACTGCAGTGAATTAAAAGTCGGACGGTAGGTATGACGGGGTGCTACTTCTCCGGGCAGAACGACGTCTGCCGGGTCGACTAGTTATTATAAAAAAGTTTTTCTTGTTCTGTGTTATTATCCTACGTACAGTAACGGAAACTGATTCGCGTACCTTTTTGTCCTTTATTGTCATAGTGACAAGACACAATAAAGTACGCGAATCAGTTTCCCTTGCTGTATCTAGCAAGTAAGGTCAAGGAATTCAATTTCCGACACTTTTTGCACCATGTCATAGTTACAGTAATATGAGATCTCTAGCGGCTTACATAATGTAATGACTTTGAGGTACTGTGACAAGGTACAAAATTGGTCGGAAATTAAATTATTTGTCTGTACTACTAGGGTAAGTAGTACCTAATCTAAAGAGGACCCACTTGATTTTGAAGTATACCTAATATATGATAAAACTCTTTATTAAATCTATTATCTTAATTTATTATCTTGTTTCAAGAAAGTAGCGACTATTACATACCACACTGTAACAAAACGGTCAAGTGTGTGTTTGGTGGGACCACGAAAAAGTTTCGTCCCACCATTGGGACATCGCAGTGGGACCACGGTTCCGGAGTGCCTAACCGTACCACTGGTGGTACTATGACCAATTATTTCTATTAAAATAGAATTTAATAGAGTCGACGGAGCTCTGCTATCGCAGATCTCCTATTTCTGGGTAGTTTGGCCCTCCGGGCCTGCTGAAGAACTAACAAAACCTAAACCTACCTCATATTTATGATACTAATTTTGGTCAGTGGTACGGTTTAGTGGTACGGTGGGTCTGCACCCAAGCTTTCAATGCTTGTATTTTGTTCTACCTGCTCTTATTAAGAAGTTCAAGACGGCAGCTACTTCTTCTCAGTCTGTCCACGGATTCGTTGACGGAGACCACACAGATGCCCAGAGCCCCAGATATCGATTTTGGAGACAATCAGTTGAATAACTAGAAAGTTCAAGATGGCGGCTACTTTTCCTCAATTTCTCAACGGATTAGCTGTCGGAGACCACACATCCACAGATCCACAGATATCGATTTTGGAAACAATCAGTTGAATAAGTAAATATTGTTTTGTTTACTGCCCCACCGGCTTGTTAAATTAATTTGTCCGTAAATTGCTATTCAAATATGGTCACCTTTAGAAAGGGACGCAGTAAGCTTTAGTACATTTCTTTCGGCTCGCGTTATCGGTGTAGTGCACCTTCCAGATGTACGTTAGCTTACTAATTCCATGGACGCGTATTACAAACCTAACAATTGGAAACTCTTTACTCATAAGAATTAAAAGAAAATTGTTGTTATCAACTAAGAGCCTTTTATACTAGTTCTAAATAGTTATAAAATTGGCGGATGCGGAGGCAGCATGGAGTGCTAAAAACCCCGGTGACAACTCTCCTACGGAGAAAGGAAGACAAGCCGCCTGGGACAATATCTTAGTAAAATCCTCAGCAAACAGGCTTTTATTAAATTGCCAGAACTCCACCGAGCGGGCACGACTGCTGGCTGTATCTGAGCCTGAATCGGGACATTGGCTACACGCACTTCCCTCCCGTAATCTCGGAACCCTCTTGGACCCTGGCTCGTTGCGGATCGCAATATGTTTGCGTCTTGGCTTAAAGACTTGTGAACCTCATACCTGCTGCCAGTGCAGTAATTCGGTTGACGCCTTAGGCCGGCACGGACTTTACTGTCAGAAGAGTGCTGGCCGTCTTTTTAGACATGCATCATTGAACGACCTAATTCGCCGGGCTCTTGGGACTGTTTCCATACCAGCGACCCTAGAGCCCTCAGGCATGTCCGCCTCGGACGGAAAGAGACCTGACGTATGTACATTAGTGCCTTGGCGGTTAGGCAAGCCCTTGGTGTGGGACGTAACCTGCACCGATACGTTGGCACCGTCATGCGTACAGGGCTCTGCACGTAAGCCAGGGACTGCCGCTGACCACGCTCAGACTGTAAAGTGCCGCAAATACGCTTTCTTAACAAACGATTACGTATTTGCGGCAGTAGCAATAGAAACCTTAGGGCCGTGGTCGTCCGACACTAAAAAATTAATCCACGAAGTTTCGGATAAATTGGTTAGCGTGTCTGGCGATCCCAGGGCCGGGTCTTTTTTTGCCCAACGGCTTAGCCTGGCCGTGCAGCGGGGTAATGCTGCAAGCATTTTAGGGACGCTGCCCCGAGCGGGAGATTTGCAGGGTTTTGATATCGTTTTAGTTATCAGTTTTATTTATTTTTTAATTTCCTTGAATGTTTTTTATAATAAAGGTTGTAAATTTAGAATAAGAGCCTTTTACATTAGTTTAACGTGATTAACTGATTAAATTTAAAAATTAAATATCTTTAAAACCATTAAAGTTGATTTTATACTAGTTCAACGTGATTAACTGAGTAAAAATTAAATATCTTTAAAACCGTAAGAGTTATCATTTGTCTGTCTTTGGGAAATTAACTTTATTTGACCTAAAGAACGTTCCCTCAAAGTTATCGTAAATCAAAAGAAACACGGTGTATAAAATATATACCTAGGTATACTATATATATATATATATATATATATATATGTATATGACGTAACAGAAAGTACTTAAACCACATTTATGTTAAACAATTAACATAATAGGAGTAAGCAGATTTTTGTAATGATTTTGGGTTCTTGCTAAAATTACTGCGAAAAGATCTTAGCCACTTACAATCTTCTTTACAATAGTTAACAGGCTACGTTTGTTATGGTCAAGAAGGAATAATAACATACCTATAGATAAATGCTTCAAACAAAGCCTAAGAAACACGTCAGGGGGGTTATTATGACATGGCTATGCAGTTCATTTTACGCTGAGAGAAAAGGACGAAGCTATAGCAGTTACATAACTCTGTCCTTTTCTCTCAGCGTAAAATGAATTGCACAGATACGTCATAATAACCCCACTGAACTGTTTAGAAAGCCTAAATCACAAACCTTACCGACCGAGTGAGCTTTATACATGAGTTAAATAGGTATAACAAGTAGACATGAAACAGTCCGCCTCGGAGACGGTTCTGTAAAGGTATTTTATTTGGCGTATTTTGCAAATAACGTAGCAACGCAATCCCTTATTCTGACAGATCTAAGTCTATTTGCGGGAGTGTACCCCACGCCGAGCCAAGCACGGGTAGCGCTCGTTGTATTTTCACGCTTGTCCCCCAGTGCGTCTCTATCGTTACTGAGTAGATACAAAGGGAGATCCGAGCGAGGACCAAGTCGCGGGCAACTTGTGCTAGCCATGCAGGCGCGACCTTTTTTGGGAGTAACTAAGCCCCTTTTACAACCGACGGTTCTACAGCAGAACGTGCGTTGCATTTCGTTAGTTTAGTGCGAAATATCTAGGGAAGAGAAGCAGTTAGGTACCTATCCGTCGAGATATACCTACTTACGAAATAGAATATTTCTTTGATTATTTGATTTTACAATCAATATTTTCATAATCATATTTTATTTAATACTTACTTTATATTATGTTCTCGTTATTAAAATGAACTGGAAGAACTTTTGAAGCCCGATGACCATCCTATTATGGTGTACATAATCATGCGCTGGCCCATCGCCTAACGCACTCGCAATCGACTTCAAAGTCGAACAATTGTTTTCATTCTGTATGCAGACTCGCCTTCGGACTGTCAAAACGAAAACGTTTGCGATTCCGAGTGCGTTAGACAATAATCCTGCGTTCGATAACGGAGTTCGTAAGTTTCTAACAGGGTACTAAACTACAAAAATATAACGGAAAAATATCAGCGGTGTTTTTACCCGACTGTCAACGAAGGAGTGTAATTTACCTGTAAACCTACGTACTTATATGTACATATGTATGTGTATGGTTCTTTGTTTCCTCGTACTCGTGGTATAATATGACTATGACTTTCCCGCGGCGTTTGGGACACATACTCGTATGACCACTGACATATGACTATTATATTTTAAAACAAAGAAATTATATTTCTAAATGATGTTTGGAAATAGTAGATAAGGCGCTTTTCTTAGGGATAACTAAGATAGACAAAAACTTGCAATGGAGTTATTTTCATAGTGTTATGTCATACGGTATACTGGTTTGGGGAAAAGCTGCTGACAAATAGACCATATTCGTGTTACAAAAAAGAGCCACTCGTTCTATATTAAACCTAAACTTCTGTGATTCTTTAAGCTTAAGATACTGATTAAGAAATGTATTGTGATATAGGTACATAATTTGAATAAAAGAAATAAAAATAAAATTGCTTTTAAAAAAATCTGTCTCCGTTAGGTTTTTAAATCATTTATAGGTCAATGCATCCATTTGTATAATAAAATTAATAAATTACCTGACGAATTTTTAAAGTTACCATTTCCAGTACTTAAAGCATACTTGACAAAATCGCTAATGTCTAAAGCTTACTATAGGGTCGAGAACTATCTAACAGATACAAATGCTTGGTCTAAACTAAACACCCAAATAACTTAATAATAACATTAGTTATAAAAAATATGTAAACATTGTATATTATATTACTTATAGGGGACACGGTTTCTGTAGGAGAATGTCCGTACCTATCGAAACTTTTTATGTAGTTGTCTTGCACCATGACATGATAGTTAAGTAGAATTTGTATAATTTTTACTACTAAGTAATTAGTTCTTGTGAAAATTCTGAGTTTTGACACATTTTTCCTGCACAGGTACTTACGCGTAAATATATTTATTACTCATTATATGTTAGATTGATTGTCTTATATAATGCTACGTTTAGTTTTATAAAATTTGTATAATTTCATAAGCAATATTTAAAAAACTACTGACTGTTGAGTTTCTTGCGGCGTTTCTTCTCAGCAGTGGTCTCTTGCGAAGCGCTGGTAGATTTAAGACGTGTAAAAGTGCCCGTGCGGCCTATCTTACTAAATAAACATTTTTTATATTTTATCTTATCTTGTACTAAAAAGTATAAAATAACCTTTCGATTATTATATTATAACTTTAAAATAAGATATATTTTCGATTTTGAAAGCAGTTTTTTTGTTTTTTACAACATTCATGAAATCCCTAGCAGAAGGCATCTTCCCCAGTCTCTGGAAGCTCACTAAAATTACACCCATTCACAAAAACGGTGACAGGACCGAAGTTTCTAATTATCGCCCAATAAGTATACTCAGCTGTTTCTCTAAGGTTTTTGAGAGTATTGTAGTGTCTGTACTTTATAGTCATTTTAAGCCTATCCTCAATCAACATCAACATGGCTTCGTGAAGAACCGTTCCACAGCCACCAATCTTCTGACGTACGTACATAATTTGTCTCTTGCTTTTCAAGCCAAAAGTCAAACTGATTCTGTGTACATAGATTTTGCTAAGGCATTCGACCGAGTGGATCATCATATTCTTCTTATTAAATTAAAGTACTTGGGCATACATGGCAATTTGTTACGTTGGCTCGAATCATACTTGTCTCGTAGATCTCAACTAGTGACCATATCTGGATTTGACTCTATACCGTTTCTAGCCGAATCCGGTGTTCCCCAGGGGTCAAATCTAGGTCCTCTTTTGTTTCTTATATTTATCAACGACCTTCTGGATCGCATAAACTGTAGCTGCTTAGCCTATGCTGATGATATTAAAATATATCGATCTATTAAGTCAGTCCAGGATTGCATGTTGTTACAAGCAGACTTAAATAAGATTCACGACTGGTGTGCCGGCAATCGCATGTCCTTAAATATTGCTAAGTGTAAATCGATAACTTTTACTAAAAAACACAACACTATCGATTACACGTACACCGTCCTTGGTGTTCCTTTGGAAAAAGTGCAATCTATAAGGGACCTTGGTGTTATTTTTGATAACCAGTTATCATTTCGCAATCACTACGAGAATATCGTTTCCAAGGCTGGTCGCATGTTGGGTTTTATTATTCGCACAACCAAACCGTTTAAAAAAGTGAATAGTCTTACTATCTTATACATGTCCTTAGTAAGATCCACCCTTGAGTACTGTAGCTGTGTCTGGTGTCCTTTCTATAATATTCATTCGAATCGTGTTGAGTCGATCCAAATAAAATTCGTTCGCCATCTCAGTAAGTTAACAGGAGTGCGGCGTACAATCCCTGAATATAGTGACCGGTTAACACACTTCCACTTATCGTCCTTAAAATCAAGGCGCGATGTGTCAGACCTGGTGACGCTGCATAAAATACTGAATGGCGTCGTGGACACAGATCTTGTTAATACGTTGGCATTGATAGCCAGTAAGAGAATCACTCGAAGTCGCAAAATATTTAGTGTACCTTTAGCCACAAATAAAGTCACCCATAATTCTCCGCTGTTTAGGATGTGTCGTAGGTACAATTGCTTGGAGATTGATGTGGATATCTTCTCGGATAATTTAATTAAATTCAGAAATGTTTTACGTAATCGGCCACATAAGTAAATTAGTTTAGTTTAGTGTTATTATAAGTTAATTTGTATACCTACCCGCTCTTTACATCAACGAATGTTGTGTACAATTGTTATTGGGTTGTTACCACCTAAATGTCTCTGTGATAACTAATTACTTAATTAATGTTTGGTTGTCAACCTGTTATTGTACCAAATTTAATAAATAAATAAATAAATTCATTTGGAGGCGGTTCATTGATTAATAAACATTTAATTTTTAATGTTTTGGAGTTTTTTGATGTTTAGTTTTGTATAAGTAAAAAAAACACAATGTAGTTGAATTAAAATACTAAATAATGTTAAGCCACAGAATAAGTAATAGTACAAGTACAGAAGCGACTCTCTGTGACAACAAACATGCGAATTTAAACCTATTCAGAACGCGGGAACGATAATAATACAAGTGCATGCACGGAAGTGACCTTGGTTACATTTTTGCGATCAATAGTGGGGGCGCCCCTAACGATGTAAAATGCACCTTAAATCTGCGCTGCGAGAGTCTGTATTATTTCGCCCGTCATGAGCTTTACTGACTCCGCCCACCTCCCAGGGCTGGCACTTACTAGTACCAGGCCGGTGACACTCCGCGCTATCGCCTTCAAAATGTGCTGCCCCTTGCAAGGGGCGAATCAGTTGAGTGTCACGCGAGCGCTTGTCTCGACGCGCGCCGCCGTGCGCTGCCAAAGTTTTTGTTAGAATACGCACTTATACGAATATGACTAATCGAAAAGGCAAAAAGTACTGCATTGCATACGGGTGCTTAAGTAATTACTCCAATGTCGAATTATCTTTTTTTAACCTGCCTCAGGATGACGAAAGGTAAGATTATTATTAATATTATTAATAACTTCGATCTAGATAGGTAGTTACGAGTAGCTGGACTTAATTACTGACACAATCAGTACCTACAGTTTTGAATCCTCGACACAAAAAGAGCGGTATAATATTATTTATTTTATTAACGACCCGTCCGCAGTTTCGCAGTTTTCAACTTATTCGGACCAAAAACCAGTTATCTACTTGCTTTAAACAGCGTTCAGTGTAAGTAAGTAGATCTCCCAGTACTAGTAACTGCCTGTTAAAGCAAGGTCAGCATGTGCTGGATATTAGGTAAACACAACACACAAACAAATGTCAGCTTTTCTAAGTAACGGAGTAGGTAACGATAGTAAGTACTTGAGTTTATAACAAACAAAAAGTTTTAAGGTCTATATTGATTTGTTTATTTTATTTATTTATTCAATTAGACACACCAATAGTTGTACAAACAAATACAAAAGGTATGTATAAAGAAAATAGTTAAATAGTTAGTACCAATTACAGGTGTGCAACAGTACCTATTAGCACAGTCGGGATTCAATAAAACTAAAAATTTGGCATTTATCACATTACAGCAAAATGCCAAAAAATAAATAATTAAATTAACATATATTTTGAAGGTTAATACTAGTAAACTACGTCTTATTACTTAGATGGAAAGGGAGATCGGAGCAAACAACAAACAAGTCGCGGACAACTTTTGCCAGCTCTCCAGGCATGAACTATTTGTTCTCGTCATTTAAGTAAGAACTACATAAAAAAACTACAAATTATCATAAATTCAATTTGTTTTCTTACAACAGCCACGGAAAGAAATAGTACAAGTAAGTGCCAGCCCTGGCAGGTGGGCGGAGTCAGTAAAGCTCATGACGGGCGAAATAATACAGACTCTCGCAGCGCAGATTTAAGGTGCATTTTGCCTCGTTAGGGGCGCCCCCACTATCGATCGCAAAAATGTAATCAAGGTCACTTCCGTGATTTGTTAGATGGATTCCGCGAAAGCGTTATTTCGTTGTAGTTTTTTTCCGATTCGCATTTTTCCGCGATCGATAAAAAGGCAAAAAATGTAGCGATTACGGAACAATAGACAGGTGTGCAAACGCGAAGAGGAGTTTTATCGATAACGGAAAAAAGCTCTGTGAAAAAAAAAAAAAACACTCACGGAGCAACGAGATATTAAATAAAGCTACGAGTAAAAAGGCGAAGAGGATATTTACCGTTCGCGAAAAAAAACTCTGCGGAAAAAACACTATAACGGAGCAACGAGACATTAAATAAAGCTACGAGTAAAGAGGCGAAGAGGAAAATTATCGATCGCGGAAAAATGCGAATCGGAAAAAAACTACAACGAAATAACGCTTTCGCGGAATCGATCTAACAAATCACTTCCGTGCGTGCACTTGTATTATTATCGTTCCCGCGTTCTGAATAGGTTTAAATTCGCATGTTTGCTGTCACAGAGAGTCGCTTCTGTACTTGTACTATTACTTATTCTGTGCTAGTACTTTTACTTTCCGTGGGTGTTGTAAGAAAAAAAAATTAATTTATGATAATTTGTAGTTTCTTATGAAGTTCTTACTTAAATGACGAGAAAAAATAGTTCATGCCTTTGTTTGTTGTTTGCTCCGATCTCCCTTTCTATCTAAGTAATAAGACGTAGTTTACTGTATTATCCTTCAAAATACTCGTATATGTTAATTTAATTATTTATTTTTTGGAATTTTGCTGTAATGTGATAAATGTCTAATTTTTAGTTTTATTGAATACCGACTGTGCTTATACTGTTGCACACCTGTAATTGCTACTAACTATTTAACTATTTTCTTTATACATACCTTTTGTATTTGTATTTTTTTGTACAACTACTGGTGTGTCTAATTTAATAAATAAATAAATAAATGAAATAAACAAATCTATATAGACCTTTAAACTTTTTGTTTGTTATAAACTCAAGCACTATCGTTACCTACTCCGTTACTTAGAAAAGCTGCCATTTGTTTGTGTGTTGTGTTTACCTAATAACCAGCACATGCTGACCTTGCTTTAGCAGGCAGTTACTATTACTGGGAGATCTACTTACACTAAACGCTGTTTAAGGCAAGTAGATAACTGGTTTTTGGTCTGAATAAGTTGAAAACTGAGAAACTGCGAACGGGTCGTTAATAAAATAAATAATATAACACCGCTCAAAGCCGAGGATTCAAAACTATAGGTACTGATTGTGTCAGTAATTAAGTCCAGCTACTCGTAACTACCTATCTAGATCGAAGTTATTAATAATATTAATAATAATCTAACCTTTCGGCATCCTGAAGCAGGTTAAAAAAAGATAATTCGACATTGGAGTTATTATTTAAGCACCCGTATGCGATGCAGTACTTTTTCCCTTTTCGATTAGTCATATTCGTATAAGTGCGTATTTAAACAAAAACTTTGGCAGCGCACGGCGGCGCGCGTCTAGACGAGCGCTCGCGTGACACTCAACTTGTACAATAGTAGTCTTTGACTCAACTGATTCGCCCCTTGCAAGGGGCAGCACATTTTGTGGGCGATAGCGCGGAGTGTCACCGGCCTGGTTAAGCGAGACTGATGTACCTGCTAAGAAATATAACTTAATTGAAATCAGTATTTATGAGGACGTTGCGACTGTTCAAGTTGGGTGTTTCCCCGTGGTCAAACTATTTTGCCAAACTGACCTTAGACGGAGCCCCGGCTGAGGCCGGGGCTCCTACTTCTGGGTGGTTTTGGCCTTCGGCCATCTGAAGATAACTAACGAACCTATTCAACCATGATTCGTATTTGGTGATCAAATCTTGGTGTACTCGTCGTGCGGTTTTGCAAATATAGTTTGACCACGGGGAAACACCTTTCAAGGGGTTAGGTAGGTACCTACTTAAGTAGCTTTTGATGGGTTAACTTAGGAAAGCCAGATATTAAGACCCTTGTTTGGCAGGAGAATAAAATTTAGAAAATTATGTAATTTCATGTCCTAAAGAGCACCTATTGTTTCTTTAAAAAATGCACAGTTAATTTATTTTACTACAGCGCGGCCTAGACAAGCCGCGATCACTAACGTAGGCGATTTTCCAAAACTGACAATATGTTTAAGATTGGCGAACGTTGACCATCTAGGTATCACTTCGGCTGCTTATGACAATTCCACACTTTTGTCACATTTCGAAAAAAATGGTGTCGTCTTTGTGTAAAGCCAGGACGAGAAACAAAGAAATTATACTTACGTAATATTTAGCTAAGTTGGAACTTGATAGGGACACAAGTCGGTAATTTGGTCAATAAACTAATAGCAGAGGGATGCCAGCGTAAGTCCTTCTATTTATTCTTAGTAGGTAGGTACGTACAGAGTGCAAACGGACGCAACTTTTCGAATAATAGGTGCCGTCAATCACACTAATCACACTAATATTAAAAAGGCGAAAGTTTGTGAGTGTGTATGTTTGTTACTCCTTCACGCTGCAACGGCTGGACGGATTTGGATGAAATTTGGAATGGAGATAGCTTAGGTATACACTGGAATAACACATAGGCTTCTTTTTATCCCGGAAAATTTAAAAGTTCCCGAGGGACTAACGTTAATCGCGGACGAAGTCGCTGGCAGAAGCTAGTTATCAATAAATAAACTAATACGTACAGTCAAAGTTGCTGATTCCGACACCCCAACAGAACCATGCCATAGATACTAAATTAGATTCAAAATAGTAATATGACATTAAACATATTACAAGAGTAGGTACCTACCTACACGAATCCTGGGTTCATGACCAAATGTACCAATGTAATGCAATGTAATGTATGTGTTGTGTCTTGTAATAAACCTTTCGGTTGACTGCTCTTGTCCAGACAAATACGGCGAACTATAATAGGACTGATCGTTGCGTAGCTTCGTCTCGTATGAGAGCAAGACTTGTATAGCTTTCAAGGCATGTAGTTGGTGAACAAGTTGGTATGTATAGCACGCACTGTCAGCACGCTGCGGGCGACAGGCGCGAGCCCCGCTCAGCCCCACTCCTGCGCCAGCACCAGTATGCCAGTATTTCACCGGTTTCAACTAGGATATTCAACTATGCAACTTAAACTCGTTTCTGAGCTCAGTACGTACAACTAAATGTGGCAATTGTCTTGCATAACGCTCTCAGTGCGCGGTGCGAAACGCTGGATATGCAATTAATTCACCAAACTATTCTACATAATAACAAAGGTTAGATAATAATGACGAATCAAATCTGGAATCATTCAGATCTGACGGTCTAAGGGCCGCACCCGTTAGTTAACGACAATGAAGCGCCGATTTTTCAAACAGTGAAAATCGACCCAAAAATCTGACACATTTGGTTACGATTTGCATTAGTTCGGTTAACTAACGAATGTTCATGCACAAGTGAGTAAAAATAACAAGTCTCTTATAAATGTCTCGGCACGGTAAGGTAGACATGTACCTGATGAACACTATTTAACAAACAAAATGAGGATATTTCTAAAGAAAGATATGTAAGCAAAAGTCTGTATAATAATTTAAAAATACATTTAATTGGCGACTGTTAAACTTAATTTTAAACCTTAATACAATAAAGTGTCAGTTTACTGAATTGCATCATAATTCCAAAATAGATGCTTTTGAAATAAATCCGTACTTTAATCAGTCATGGAAGCATTACTTGATTTACAAGCAAAGACGTTAACCCTCTGTACTGCAAAAAGATGTAAGTAAACAAATTGCAATGCATTACAATGCATTGTACCCATTGGCTTACCGAGGAGGTTGCCTCAAAAGTTGGCAAGTCAATCATGATTTAAAAATCGTAGAACATGCATGGACGAAATCTAAATTGAAAGCTGCTCGCCTTCTAAGGGAGCTAATCTTGGTATAATTTTACACCTGTCTGCTTAATAGTGTCCAAGTAACACCAGGCGCCTGCAGTCACTAGAACACGGACAAATTATAAAGAAACGCAGGGCTGCATACCTAACCGGTCAGGACTTGTTAATACCTTACCCGTACGAATGTATTAAGTACAATTCAAAGTGTTAATTTTCATCTCGTGTCTTGGTGGGAACCATAAATTACTTACTCAATCGGAGGGACGAGAAAAGCCGAAAGAGGCAAAGGGGGACGGATGAAGAGGGGTTGCGTTGCGTGGCTAGCAGTAAGAAAAACAGGTTTTTTAAGAAGTATTAGGTACGAGTTAAAATTGATATGCCTAGTTAAGTACAAAGCTTTCATTGTACCTACACTCGATGTATTTTCCGCGCTTGTTTTGTCTTCACAACATGATTGATTACGTACCTAGTTGATTAATAAGTTCTGTTACTAAGGTTGAGTCAAATAAAACTAACTTTTGCTTATTTTTTAATTCCAATATGTATAAAAATGAAAAGCATAGGTAGTTAATTTTCATTTTGAAGAACAAATAATCATTCTTGTTAGTCCCCGCAATTTCCTACACGATCTTTTAACATTCACAGCCGGCATCGATGAAATAACGCATGACTTTTCTGTAAATTTCACTTTTTGAAAACGCCTTAAACTTAAGTCTTGGTTTACCAAATAACTTTTTTGTATAATACTATAAAAATTCATATCCTTATAAATTATATTTCTCAACATGACTTAATTCCAACTTATGAAGCAATATATATGGTGTGTTTTCGTATGTCTGCAAAATCATGTGAAATCGTAAAGTCGATTTAATGAGACATAAAGATTGACCGGTGTACAAGCGGACCTTTTCTTGCTTGGAATAGGTACATTTGTATCAGAATTCAAAGCTACAAGTCTGCTCAATATGTCACGCAAATTTTAACTCACTAACGCCCACTTGCGCGGACCAGAGTTAGCCCTTAACCCAGAGTTAAGCGTCTACTTTTGTACGTGGTTTGCCGCCTAACCTCGGGTTAAGACGCTAACTCTGGTCCACGCAAGTGGGCCTAAAAGAACTTTTACAAAAGTTGTGGCCGTTATCAGAGTAGTGATTCACTCGACAACGACGGTCGAACGGACGAACGAGTGTATGTCCAAGCGGCGAGTTTAAGTAAGTCAGAGCGAACAAAACAGTTTTTAGCGCGTGCATTTTCAATTTGGCAGCATGGCTTCTGTCGATGAGATCGAACGTATAAGGCTGCCTAATTGAGAATGCACGCGCTAAAATGTGTGTTAAGTTCGCTCTGACGGGACTATTTAAACTCGTCGCTGCGACATTCACTCGAAGAGACGAATCACACCCCAGTATCATCGTTGTGCGTGATTCGAACGATGATTTTCTCGGGCGAAATGAGAATACTTCAAGCTTGTACATCAAATAATTGCAATAGTTTAGGATACATAATTTTTATTTATTTACTAAGTATATAAATCAAAGTTTTGATTAATATACAGTTTTATGCAGAATTCCTTGAATTTATTTTTTAGATTGTAAGTATTCTATCGTCCCGCCATCTCCGCCTGGGCCTGCCTCGTCTTCGCCACCCGTCTTGCGGCACCCATTTGGTGACTACGTTAGCCCACCTATCCGGGTGCATGCGGCTGATGTGGACGACGCGTTTCTTGACAACTGGCCGGACGTTGCCACTGATAGGGATTTGTGGAAATTAAGGGGGGAGGCCTTTGCCCAGCATTGGGACACTCAACAGGCTGACTAAAAAAAAAAAAAAAGTATTCTATCTCAGTAACATAACTTATCACCCTAGGTCCTATATACGTAAGCCTCGACCTCGAGACGTCGTGTGCGCCCCCCGCAGAACTACTTAGTTCCACTCCGAGCATTAGGTAATTGCGAAGTATCAATCCAGAGTCAAACTTTTACCGTGTTTGGCGGAGATCAAAATAGTTCGTCCTCCTGGACGACTTGGACTCCATGACCGGTGTGGGTGCGTTAGCACAATAGAGATGCCAGCTAGCACGACATTAGGCAGTGTCCAAGCGGGTGCGCCGAGCCCAGCCAGCGGGTGTAACGTTATTAGCGCAGCGCCTTACGCAACTGTTTCGTGGTGCTACGCGGAAGGTGCACTCAGCCATTGAAGCAGCTACAACTACATAATGTGAGCAATATATAGGTAGGTATCCACACATGCAAGCTCAATTACGCATTAAGGTGTATTTTTAGCAGACTTTAGACAGCAGGAGGAGGTTATAATGTTCGGCTGTTGTTGATAAAGAGTCGCTGTCGGTGTCCTACTGAGTTCAACCCCCGCCACGCGGTCACCATGTTCCAATTAGTTTTTCTAATTAAGGTACATTACCCGATACTCTTACGGTGAAGGAAAAACATCGTGACGAAACCTGCTCATTCGAACTGCTGAGTGTAATTGAACAAAATATCCTAAAGGGATAGAGGTATACCCGAAAGGGCCCATTTGTAAGATAAGATAAGATTAGATAAGAGGTTCGGCTGTTTGTATATTTTCTATGTAAGTATGTTCACCGATTTCTCCGTCGGATCAGGACCGATTTTGAAAATTCTTTTATTTTTTTGATATATGTATTATACATCCGAGGTGGCCCCATTGTTTTTCAGTTGGACTGCAGTTGGACTAATCTATTTTTTTTGTTATTAATTTTAAAAAAGTGGGTGATAAGACAGAAGAAAAGGAAAGGAAAGTCGATACTCGAGTTTGGCACTGATATGAAATAAAATAGATACCTACACTATCGATATTATTTTCACATCATCAATTAAATTACGTGTAACAATGTCAAGGTTCAAATAAATTATACTAAAGTTATATTAGTAAGGTCAAGTCTGAAGGGTACCTATATTAACTACTTATACGAATAGTCAATGCCAAGGTGCCAATTGAAATTGTCAAAATTTTAAACACAACCAAACTACCTAACCAATTTAGCATTATTACTCAATAATCACGTGATTGTAAAGATCAAGTTAGGTCTTGGCAATGGTATAAACACTCGATCTTTACTTTCACATAAGTACATGCATTTATAAACTCACGCGTTCTTTGAAAGAACCCCCCCCCCTCTGGGAAAGAACTTCTTTCCCAGAGGGGGGTAGGTAGAGCTACGGAATTACCTACAACTCGTAAAACCTTGTTGATAATTCTGTAACTTTACTTTCACATAAAGATTAATATTCAATAACTATGAATTACACGTTATTAAAAAAAACACGCTCGATAAACGATAAAAAAGATAAAAGATGTTTATTCAGTAAGTAGGCCGCACGGGCACTTTTACACGTCAAAACCCTACCAGCGCTTCGCAAGAGACCACTGCTGAGAAGAAACGCCGCAAGAAACTCAACAGTCATTTTTTAAATATGTACTCGTACAATTATAAAACTTAACCTAGCATTATATGAATCTACAATGTAAACATTGTATATTGTCTAGGGGACACGGTTTCTGTAGGAGAATATATCGAAACTTTTTATGTATTTGTCTTACACCATCATAATTAAGTATAATCTTTATAATTTTTTTTTTATTACTACTACTTAATTAGTTCTGATGAAAATACAGAGTTTTGTCACATTTTCCTGCTCAACTACGCGTGAATTTATTTACTTCTTATTGTATGTTATACTCATTGTTTTGTATAATGCTAGGTTAAGTTTTATAATTATATGTTTAAAAAAACGACTGACTGTTGAGTTTCTTGCGGCGTTTCTTCTCAGCAGTGGTCTCTTGCAAAGCGCTGGTAGATTGTTGACGTGTAAAAGTGTCCGTGCGGCCTACTTACTGAATAAACATCTTTTACCTTTATCTTTTAATGAAGAAAAAAGGAATACTTAATAAAATAATAAATATCCCTTGAACTCTTCCATTAAAAGTAGTGTAAATGGTTTAAAAACAAAAAACCTACTTCAAAAACGACAAAAATAACCTCTTTTAAAATGGTAGGTATAGGTCAAACTGAAGTCGGCGACTTACAATATTAAAAATATTACCAAAAGCAGACTTTAGTTGGACTGACCTGTATGTAGGTAAAGGTCCATTTTAATAGTTATTTGTGCAACAAGAGAGCAAAGTTGGTTTTTGCTGCGAGTGTTGATTTTGAATCCCGAGTAAGCGAATAATACATATTGAATCACGAGCGTAGCGAGTGATACTGTGATACTACGTTAGAATCCTGAGAGTAGCGAGGGATTCAAAGACACGAGATGTAAATAGAGCGGAGAAAATGAATAGAGTCAAAAAAATCAAAGACTTAGGACTAACATTCACATCTGAGCTTGAATTTCGAGACCACATTACTCTTATTTGTAAGAAAGCGTACAGAATGCTAGGATTTGTGCTGCGTAGATGTCAGGGTTTCAGTAGTATGAAGGCGATCATCGCCTTATAGGTACAATGCAATAGTCCGCGGTAACCTGGAGTGTAATGCAGTAATTTGGGCTCCACATGAAATTAAATATAATCTCATGGTGGAGCGTATCCAAAATAAATTTGTGCGGTTTTTATATTTGAGGCGATATGGGGTTTATCCTTTTTACCCCTTAATGTATCCGACTCTGTTCGTATTGGGTATGGTCGGATACAATGAGCTGCGGGTACGGAGAGAATTATGTTTAGCAACATATGTATTTAAAGTAATTAGGGGTAGAGTAGACAATAGTCAGGTGCTGAATTGTGTGGGCTTGTGTGCGCCGGCCGGGTACGTGTGGCGGTGGCTGCTGGCCGAGCCGCGCGGGCGCACGAACCTGCTCCGGCGGGCGCCGCTGACGCGCGCGCTGCGCACCCTCAATCTCGTCGCGGAAAACACTGACTTGTTCTTTTGTTCTCTGAATGAATTCACAAAGTCGGCCTTATACTGTATTTGTTATAGTCGTGATAAGTATAATTAAGTAGGTATAGATAAGTTAGAGGTAGTTACGCTATTGTCTTAGGCACAGTCCTGTAAAAATAGTTGTAAGTGTGTGTGTGAAATAAATAAACAAAATAAATGAATTAATTAGTATCACATTAAAAACGTTCACAAGGGCTTTATTCTTATAAAAGTTTTGTCGGCATCCGTTATTAGGGCAATCTTCTTATAAGAGGCGGAGAAATATATTTGGTAAAAACTCAATAGAGTAAAACGTCAAAGCGGCGACGATAACATAATTTTTGTGTCAACTATTGTGGGATAGGTAGGTACTTTATTTAATTGGTACTTAAGTGATTTTATTATTGTTTATTATACTCAAAACCGTGTGGGATTTCAACAGTATGAGAAAGTGTTATGTGATGTAAAATCAACGCGACTTAAATTTAGGTCATTTTCATGCAAAGAAAATCAATTAAGTACTTACTTATTTTGTTAGGTTATTAACACTGCTGTTATAAGGGAAAAAGTATTCTACATTCCGTTTGTAAGGGATCTATAAGGGTATAACCCTTATAAAAGCAATCTTAATTTCGTTATCCATTATGCATTATCCATTTTGAATGTAAATGGGATTCCTTGCTGGCAAAGTAGGTTAGGGAGAACTATTTATTTTTCATAAGACATGTTAAACCTTCTTTTACAATAATGCACACCCTGGCAATTTATATTCTATTTTTAAAATTGTCTTATTGTCATCTGAACGTCTGTCTGATCTTTTACTTTTTGCTATCAATGATTAAGTATATCTTCTTGCACTCCACGAAACTCTGCATTTTATTTACTTAAAAGGTTATGGTCCTATTTGCAGCAGTGCTATATATATAATATAATAAAAGGTTTATACAGGGTGGAAAGAGACGAGGGCCGTTCCCGAAAATATAGTATCACATAAGTGATGTACATTCGATGTGCAATGGTTAGAAACAACTATTATAAAGAAAACAAAAAAGTTAAAATGAGTCATGTTTAATATTGGTGACAACCCTATTTACCTAACTACCTAAATATGCCAACATTTGTAAGGCTAACGAGAAAAGGATACCTGTTATCTTAGGGATCTACAACCGATGTTCCAATATTCCACCACGTCTAATAATACAGGCAGCTGCTCGTGCCCGAGTATGGCGATGCACCTTCGATAATGTATTTTCTTCACGATTTTTTCGACGCAGTTGTTCGAAGGCAGCAATTAGTCTTTCTTTCATTTCCTCGGCAGTTTCACCTTCAGTCCTGTACACTTTGTCTTTAATCGTGCCCCACAGAAAAAAGTCCAGTGCCGTGAGGTCCGGGCTCCTTGGGGGCCAACAGTGTGGCCCAAATCGCCCTATCCATCTGTCCCCAAACTCAGTGTTTAATTTCTCACGCACTTCTATCACGGAATGAGCTGGTGCTCCGTCTTGTTGGTACCAAGTGCCTGGAACTTGCTTTTGGATTGCGGTCAAACTAACGCAGTACTCTTTCTTCGAGCCCCGCAGCAAGTCGTACGACACCTCCTCCGCGTTGGTCGTCTTGAGATGTTCGGGGGACTATGGGACGATTGCTAGCAACTGTCTGATGGATACGGTGGAAGATATCGCTTTATCGCTGTCTGTATTGACGCAAAGTCTCAGAGATAATTGTAGTTGCACTCTGCGTATAAAAGTAACAAATTGAGATAATCTCTAGCCTCAAATAATGGCATTATTAAGGAAGCAGCATTAGTTTAAGAGTGTGACATAATTGTGACGTGCTTATTGTCATTGTAATAATTGTCTATGAAACAAATAGGTTGCAAAACAAAAATATTGTCAATGCACCCGCTAAATGTCATCCATCAATTACATCTCAAAGTTATTGTTTACTAGTTAGGTCAAGGGTAGGATCATTGACCTTATCAGCTGTTAGGGTTGAAAAAACACGTTTTTTGTATTAAACTTTAACGAGCTGTAACTTGAAAACGGCTAAAAATATTAGCATGGAGAATGGAGAAAAATATAGTACTAAAGATGCATAATCTCGAATTTACCGGAAGGGCCGTCGTCCCTTTCCACCCTGTATATGTGAAGAATAATTAGAGTGAAAAATTTGGTTTCAGCTGTAAATGACGACCTCTTGAAATGACAACTTCGTCAAACGACGACATTTTAGATTTTACGACTTCTGAAAATAACGACTTCTTGAAATGACGACTTCGTTAAATGACGACATTTTAAATTGACGACTTCTTTAAATAACGACCTCTTGAAATGACGACTTCGTCAAACGACGACATTTTAGATTTTACGACTTCTGAAAATAACGACCTCTTGAAATGACGACTTCGTCAAACAACGACATTTTAGATTTTACGACTTCTGAAAATAACGACGTCTTGAAATGACGACTTCGTTAAATGACGACATTTTAAATTGACGACTTCTGAATATAACGACTTCTTGAAATGACGACTTTTTCTTTCCAAATTATTCTAATACGTATGAGCACTTGTAATACAAGGTTGGATACATAATGTAATTATTTATGCATAAGTATTTATACTTATTAATTTAGACCTAGTTATCTCAGGGTAGTGATTGCAAAATAGGGAAACATGGGGGCAATTGGTACCACAGTTTGATATTTATTGTAAGTAAAGTAATTGTTATTTAAAAAAATTATGACGTACAGTCTGTGAGCACTTAGAAGATGTTTCGGGTGTGTTTCTCTCTCTCACTCGATTTTAATAAGATCGTATGTGAGCGAGTGAGAGACAAGTACAAACCCGAAGCACCTTCTAAGAGCTATCGCACTGTAACTGATGATGTGAGTGATTTAGAGGTATTGATTTGAGGCATTTTGCGTTATAGCCGTTTTACATCTCAGTTATTTTGTTTCTTAGTCATATAGCGTTTTAGGCGTAATCCTTCAAAGTCGTTTTGCGGCATAGGCATTGTGATCAAAACAGGATGAAAGTGTTAAGTGATAACACTTTCATCGAATAGTCTTCAATTCTAGAAGTCGTCAATTCGAGAAGTCGCCGTTTTAAGAAGTCGACATTTTAATAAGTCGTCAATTCTAGAAGTCGTCAATTCGAGAAGTCGCCGTTTTAAGAAGTCGACATTTTAAAAAGTCGTCAATTCTAGAAGTCGTCAATTCGAGAAGTCGCCGTTTTAAGAAGTCGACATTTTAAAAAGTCGTCAATTCTAGAAGTCGTCAATTCGAGAAGTCGCCGTTTTAAGAAGTCAAAATTTTAAAAAGTCCTCAATTCAAGAAGTCATCAATTCGACGAGTCGTCATTTTAAGAAGTCGTCAATTTAATAAGTCGTCATTTTAAGAAGTCGTCGTTGACCGCCGAAAGGAAAAATTTGTGCTATGGATAACTGTCCATCGACATCAACGTCGGCACTAAGCCTGAATCAGTCTACGACGTCAACAGGCGCTAGCTTCAGTAAACTAACAGGCAAGAATTTCAACACATGGATTTTTAGCCTAGAATGTTACCTAACTGATTTAGACTTATGGAGTGTCTGCATCAACCCTGTTAACAACGCAGACCCTATGGAAGCCAGAAAAGATCAAAAGGCACGGGCTAAAATTTGCTTGACCTGTGAAGAATCAGTTTATCCAGTCATTAGGTCAGCTACTACGGCCCATCAAACATTAAGCAGTCTCAAGAAAGCCTATGCTGACAGTGGTCTGATAAGAAGGCTAGGCCTTATTAAAAAACTCCTAAATAATGAGTTTAAGGGAAACCTTCACGAGTATGTCAATAACTCACTGGCTACGCAGCAAGAACTGCAGGGAATCGGAGCAGGAGTTGATGACGAGTTCCTGGCAATAATAATGCTTGCTGGTCTACCCGATAGATTCAAGCCACTCGTTATGACGCTGGAGCACTCCACTATGAAGATCACATCGGAAAACGTAGTGACAGCTCTTTTAAAGGAAGAATCGCGAGCTGTACCGGCCACTTCCAGTACCCGGGGGATTACAAACACCGTGCTACATGTCGGCAGTGCACCGAAGAAATTGTTTTGTACTTATTGTAAAAAGTCAGGTCATGTAGTCTCGAAGTGTAGGAGTTTAAAAAACAAAACCACTAAGAATGATTCGGCGATCAAGTCATACAATACATCCGAATTCACCCTGTCGTCTTGTTTCTCTAATATATCTGCCTCAGGTCAACATCATTGGTACATCGATTCCGGCGCAACATCCCATATGAGTAATAGGAGAGATTGGTTTACAAACATTTCATCCCACATCACCCCTATTACTGTTGCTAACAAGGAACAATTACTGAGCCATGGAAAAGGTACTGTAAATATTGAAATTTCCGACAGTGTAAATAAAATAAGTAACGTCTTGTATATTCCTGGCTTAGCAACTAATCTTTTGTCAGTAAGCAAATTAAATGAAAATGGCTTCGATGTGTTGTTTACGTCAAAAGGCGCAAGCATCGTCCCAAGTGGAGGATGTCACTTGACGGGCTCTGTCATTGCCACAGGTTCTGTACATAAAGGTATGTATAAACTAGACGTTTGTTCGACTAGTTCACAGGCCATGTGCTCTGTCAGTAAAGAGTCTGCTATGCTATGGCATAGACGCCTTGGTCATTTAAACCATAAGACTTTGAATATTTAAAAAAATAATAACGTTGGCATAGATTATGCTTATAGAGGTTTGAATGTTAAATGTATTCCATGTTTACAGGGAAAACTTGCAAAGAAACCTTTTCTGAGCTCTACAAGTAAATCGAGTTGCGTTCTTCAACTAATTCATTCGGATCTATGTGGTCCAATGAGCACGCACTCGTGGGGCGGAGCCCTATATTTACTTACTTTTACCAGGCCGGTGACACTCCTTGCTATCGCCCACAAAATGGGCTGCCCCTTGCAAGGGGCGAATCAGTTGAGTGTCACGCGAGCGCTCGTCTAGACGCGCGCCGTTGTGCGCTGCCAAAGTTTTTGTTTAAATACGCACTTATACGAATATGACTAATCGAAAAGGGAAAAAGTACTGCATCGCATACGGGTGCTTAAATAATAACTCCAATGTCGAATTATCTTTTTTTAACCTGCTTCAGGATGCCGAAAGGTTAGATTATTATTAATATTATTAATAACTTCGATCTAGATAGGTAGTTACGAGTAGCTGGACTTAATTACTGACACAATCAGTACCTACAGTTTTGAATCCTCGGCTTTGAGCGGTGTTATATTATTTATTTTATTAACGACCCGTTCGCAGTTTCTCATGTTTTCAACTTATTCAGACCAAAAACCAGTTATCTACTTGCCTTAAACAGCGTTTAGTGTAAGTAGATCTCCCAGTAATAGTAACTGCCTGCTAAAGCAAGGTCAGCATGTGCTGGTTATTAGGTAAACACAACACACAAACAAATGGCAGCTTTTCTAAGTAACGGAGTAGGTAACGATAGTGCTTGAGTTTATAACAAACAAAAAGTTTAAAGGTCTATATAGATTTGTTTATTTCATTTATTTATTTATTTATTAAATTAGACACACCAGTAGTTGTACAAAAAAATACAAATACAAAAGGTATGTATAAAGAAAATAGTTAAATAGTTAGTAGCAATTACAGGTGTGCAACAGTATAAACACAGTCGGGATTCAATAAAACTAAAAATTAGACATTTATCACATTACAGCAAAATTCCAAAAAATAAATAATTAAATTAACATATACGAGTATTTTGAAGGATAATACAGTAAACTACGTCTTATTACTTAGATAGAAAGGGAGATCGGAGCAAACAACAAACAAAGGCATAACTATTTTTTCTCGTCATTTAAGTAAGAACTTCATAAGAAACTACAAATTAACATAAATTCATTTTTTTTTCTTACAACACCCACGGAAAGTAATAGTACTAGTAAGTGCCAGCCCTGGGAGGTGGGCGGAGTCAGTAAATCTCATGACGGGCGAAATAATACAGACTCTCGCAGCGCAGATTTAAGGTGCATTTTACATCGTTAGGGGCGCCCCCACTATTGATCGCAAAAATGTAACCAAGGTCACTTCCGTGCATGCACTTGTATTATTATCGTTCCCGCGTTCTGAATAGGTTTAAATTCGCATGTTTGTTGTCACAGAGAGTCGCTTCTGTACTTGTACTATTACTTATTCTGTGCTTTTACAGATGACATTAGTCGAAAATCTTTTGGATATCTCCTAAAATCAAAGGATGAGGTTTTCACTAAATTCGTAGAGTTTAAGCACTTAGTCGAAAACCAAACGGGTCGCCAAATCAAAGTTCTACGCTCTGATAACGGTCGTGAGTACGTTAACCACGGGCTGTCTACCTTCTTGAAGGAAAACGGTATTGTTCATCAAACTACCATTCCTTATACTCCTCAGCAAAACGGAGTCTCTGAGCGTGCCAACCGAACTATTATTGAGAAGGCGAGATCTATGCTTCAAGACTCTAAACTACCAAAAGCATACTGGGGAGAAGCGGTTAATACGGCTATTTATTTGAAGAACCGTACACCTACGCAAGCTTTAAATAATAAGATTCCTGAAGAAATTTGGACAGGGAGAAAAGTGAACCTTTCTCATCTGAAAGTCTTTGGTTGTGAAGCGCATGTTCTCATACCGAAAGAAAAACGAACGAAGCTTGACGCGAAGACCCAAACTTGTATCTTTGTAGGTTATGCGACAGAAAGCAAAGGCTATCGTCTCTTAGATCGCCAAAACCCTCGAGTTTTAATAGTCGCAAGAGATGTTGTTTTTATGGAAGAACAAACACGCTTAGATTCTAATCAATATCTCCCTTACAGTGAGATACCAGAAACTTCGCCTGAATCTCCACTAGTCTTTCTGCCGATTTTAGAAGAAGAACCTATTCAACAAGTTCCAGTGTCGTCACTTAGTCAATCACCAACTGATATTCAACCGGAAGCATTACCATCGGACCAATCCGAATCAGCTACCCCGCAAGTAACATCTGGTATCTTGGAAGCTGAAGTCATTCCTGAGCTCTTACCTGAACGGAGATACCCTAATCGAGAGAGGCGTCCTCCTGAAAGGTATGTCTGTGCAGTTCAAATGACAACAGACCTGGAACCAGAAACTTACAAGGAGGTTACAGATCATCCTCAAAAGGGTCAGTGGCTGGAAGCCATGCAGGCTGAATATAATTCGTTGATGAAACATGGAACTTGGACTCTAGTCGACAGACCTAAAGATCGCAAAACAACCAAATGTAAATGGGTCTTTAGAATAAAAATAGACACGAGTGGAAATGTAGTCAAGTATAAAGCTAGACTTGTACCTAAAGGATTCACTCAAATACCAGGAGTGGACTACGGTGAAACTTTTTCACCTGTTGCGAGGCTATCATCAGTTCGACTTTTGATGGCATTTGCCGTCAATCTTAACTGCCAAATTGATCATCTCGATGTGGAAACAGCCTTCTTAAATGGTGATTTAGAAGAAGAAATCTTCATGGAACAACCAGAAGGTTTTTCAACTGATCCAAAACACAAAGTGTGCTTACTTAAGAAGTCACTCTATGGTTTGAAGCAAGCTCCACGCCAGTGGAATAAAAAGGTGTGCGAAGCAATGGCTGCCTTATCATTGAAACAAGCTTCAACGGAGCACTGTCTCTATCACAAAAGGAACGGCAACGACATACTAGTCGTAGCAGTTTTCGTCGATGACTTTTTTATAATGTCCAATAGTGACGATTTAAAAACACAGTTCAAAAAAGAACTTAAAAAGATCTTTATAATTAAAGATCTGGGTCCTGTCAAGGACTGTCTCGGTATGAGAGTAATACAAAGTCTGAACTCTATAACTCTCGACCAGACGCATTATATCGAAAAACTAATTGACCGATATAATATGAATGAAGCTATATCTGTCACTACACCAATGGAACCTGGACTTAAATTAACTCTACCTGAAAAAGAAAACGAAGTTGAAGTACCGTATCGTGAACTTATCGGCTCGTTAATGTACATTGCTATTGGAACGAGGCCAGATATTTCTCACACCGTGTCGTATCTCTCTGAATTCAATGCACATTACGGGGAGGTACACTGGAAGGCCGCAAAAAGGGTCCTTCGGTATCTTAAAGGTACCAAGGACCTCAAACTTCAATTTCACAAGAGTGAAATTCAACCCATTGGTTACGCAGACGCTGACTATGGTAATAACATAATGGACAGGCGATCATTTACAGGATATGTTTTCATTATGAGCGGTGCACCTGTCTCGTGGGAGTCTCGAAAGCAGCGCACGGTCGCCCTTTCGACTACCGAAGCAGAGTATATGGCCCTGGCCGAAGCGTGTAAAGAAGCCATATACCTAAAAACCCCCATAATGGAAATCTTCGCTGTCACTCATCCCATGGTTATCCACACAGATAATCAAAGTTCCATTAAATTAGCACACAACAGCACTTATCACGCCCGCACAAAGCACATCGATATCAAACATCATTTCATACGCGAGTCTCTAACACACCATCAACTTTCCCTTCAGTTCATACCTACTTATGACATGATCGCCGATATTCTTACCAAAGCTTTACCGAAGATTAAACATTTTAAATGTGTAAATTCTTTAGGTTTACGGTAGATTAAGGTTTTTCATTGTAAATAGGCAGGTATAGGATGTGTAATTTAATGATGTAAATATAGGATGTTTTTTTTTGTGATAGTATTTAGTGTGTACAGTTTACTTGGATATTATGTTATACTTTTATGTACGTATGTACAGGGTGCTTTTATTACGAGGGGGTGTTAAACCTTCTTTTACAATAATGCACACCCTGGCAATTTATATTCTATTTTTAAAATTGTCTTATTGTCATCTGAACGTCTGTCTGATCTTTTACTTTTTGCTATCAATGATTATATCTTCTTGCACTCCACGAAACTCTGCATTTTATTTACTTAAAAAGACAGAAGTAAAGCAAAATTGAACATAATAATATACCACTTACAATAATAATATTCTTGTACTTAACTAGTTTAAGGCTAACCTATACATAACATAAGTTCTTAAAAATATCATATAAAGTACTAATTTACTATATAGACGTCACCTTTAACACGTTTATAAGATACATAATTATGATCATAATTAACTTGCGCTTGACTTATATAAGAATACTACTTCTGCCCGCGACTCCGTCCGCGTGGAAGTCATTCATATCGTAGCTCTATACAAATTTTTACCCTCTATTTCACCTCCTTAGGGGATGATTTTCGGGTTAAAAACTATTTTATGTCCTTCTCCGGGACTCAAGCTATCTCTATACCAAATTTCATATAAATTGGTTCAGCGGTTTAAGCGTAAGTAGAGGTAACAGACAGACAGACAGACACACTTTCGCATTTATAATATTAGTATGGATTAGTACCTTTCACTCCTCTCAATCCCTCAAGGGTTAGCTAGAAGAGATCCCTTAAAGGGATAAGTTCGCCTTTGTACAATTTTTTATAATAGGTAGTATTGTACTGGTTTTTCGTTTGTACAATAAAGTGTTTACATACATACATGTCATACATACATACATTAGTTTTTTAATGTTATATGGTTAAAAAGCAAAATATCAATCATTATAAGGGGAACTTTTATTGATCCATAATGTGAAAGCTAAAATCTCTGATACCTAAACGGTACGACATGGTCTTGCCCGGATTTTTAAACATAAGTCTTTGGCTACCTACGGTAAAAGTTTTTGAAATTGACTGATCTACTACATTCTATCATCGTCATATACTTTACTTATGTACCTCATATCAAAATGGTTCGAATATAATATTAGTCAAGACGGGGCACATTAAGGTCATCGAGAGGAAAGGCCTTGGACTGGCACCGACTACTTATAGAAGGGAAGTGCCGCCCGGATCTTGTGCAAGCTTAGGCGACAAGTGCTTAGGCTAAGGAAACCAGATTTAATCATAGATTTTCTAGATACTTCGTTTTCCAATTCCAGTCCTAAAGGCCATTGAACTCGTCGATATTAAACATTGTAAGGTTTGAAAAAGCCAACTATACGAGTATGTTATACAGGGTGGTCCAAAGACTGACGTCTAAAAAAAATAATTAGATGCCTCATATCCGGGGCTATCCGAATATACCCCATGTATGTTGGCCGATTTTTTGTAGTTTTCGAGTAATTAATTTTTAAAGATTTTTTCAAGAATTTTTGGGCCGAGCCGTTTATCATCATGTAACTTTTTTTGGTTACGTTTTTTCTGAATGTTTTTTTTTTGCGAAATTATCCTCACAAACTGTACTTTCACACATATAATAATCAGCTTCCCAACCTTGACGCAAGTTACAATAAAATTGACCAAAAGTGAAATTTTTGCCTTTGAGCAAATCGAAATTTTATTTTGTAATAAAAAAAAAATCTCAGAATTCAAAGACCAGAAGTAATTTTAAAAACTTTGCCAGTCTCTAAACTTGCAGAATCATACAAAAAAAGTGACACTTAACAGGTCATAATTTGCTGGATTCGACTTTCAAACGTACTAGGGTAGAATGTGTAATAAAGAGTCTGTTGTTAATAACAAAAACTGTTTTATATTTGGCCGAACCTAATTTGGTACTGGCCATCAATAAAGCCATGTAATACTTTTTATGAACAAAACAATTTGTTTTTCTTTTGTCTTAAGAAAGGAATCAAGTATTTTATTGTGAAATAACTAATAGTTACTTCTGCTCTCGTTGCGTTTAATTTGTGAATTCTTCTCGCTTTGTTAACTGGACTCTGATTGATTTGCCTTACGACCGACCTGTACTTGTGTTTTGGACTTTTGAACTTTGCCTAGCGATCGAATTTACTTTCGTGTAGCAACATGAACTACACTCTTAGTGAATATTCAGAGATGCATTTATTATTATGGTGTAGCTCAAGGCAACGGACATTTAGCGGCAAGGCTGTACCAGCAACAATTGGAGCACCGGGAAGCCCCACGGCAGCATTACCCGGACTACAGAGTATTCATAAACACACATTTAACACTGATGGACAAAGAAGTCTATGGGATTTGAATCCCATAGACTTCTTTGTCTGGGGATATTACAAAGAACTGGTTTACGCAAGGGAATCACATACCGAAGCGGAACTCAGACAAAAATTAGAAGAGAGCAAAAGGACTATAAAAGAAAAAAGAGATGCATTCCGGAGACTAGGAGCGAATTTTTAAAGGAGATGTAGGCTATGTATCGAAGTTGACGGCAGAACATTTGAAAATCTTTTATGAATAACGTGTTTAAATTAAATTGTATTGTTTTATTTGATCCACGAACATTCTACCTTAGTACGTTTGAAAGTCGAATCCAGCAAATTATGACCTATTAAGTGTCACTTTTTTTGTATTATTCTGCAAGTTTAAAGACTGGCGAAGTTTTTAAAATTACTTCTGGTCTTTGAATTCTGAGATTTTTAGGTTTTTTTTTTATTACAAAATCAAATTTTGATTTGCTCAATGGTAAAAATTTCACTTTTGGCAGGCCGGTGACACTCCGCGCTATCGCCCACAAAATGGGCTGCCCCTTGCAAGGGGCGAATCAGTTGAGTGTCACGCGAGCGCTCGTCTAGACGCGCGCCGTTGTGCGCTGCCAAAGTTTTTGTTTAAATACGCACTTATACGAATATGACTAATCGAAAAGGGAAAAAGTACTGCATCGCATACGGGTGCTTAAATAATAACTCCAATGTCGAATTATCTTTTTTTAACCTGCTTCAGGATGCCGAAAGGTTAGATTATTATTAATATTATTAATAACTTCGATCTAGATAGGTAGTTACGAGTAGCTGGACTTAATTACTGACACAATCAGTACCTACAGTTTTGAATCCTCGGCTTTGAGCGGTGTTATATTATTTATTTTATTAACGACCCGTTCGCAGTTTCCATTGATTTAGTATATACAAGATACACAATCCCGCACAAAACTCTATTATAAACTGTCCCAAATGACATTGATAGCTGCATTCAGATACATGCTAACATCGCTATTTTTTACCTTAAACATTCATGCAAAAAAAAACTCAATATACTAGCAGTCAAGTGTCAAATTTTCAAACTAATGTTTTAAAATATTTAAAACTCTTTAGTGAAATCGCCATTATCATACTATTTATGACAAAAGTGGACATCGAATGAATGGAGACGAATTTCTCTATTTATATTGTATTAGTTTTAACGAAATTACAAATTACGCAAAAAAGCTTTTGACAATGTTTTATAAATGCTGTCATTTTATTACACAACTTAAGCTATATATATACAATAATAATAATGAATAAATTAATGTAAAGCAAGGTTTAAAAACCCGTCCCGTCGATTGTTTTTATTCAAATTTTAACGTTTAGGTATCCTTTGTCACCTGGAATGGTGAAATGATTCTAACGATACCACACACATATAAATTGGCTCAGGTGTTCAAAGTTATGTTGGAATAAAGAATTATACATACATACATAAATGAACCATTAAAACATCACACTTTACTCCAGACAAGACAAGATCTTATCCTATCATAACCATCCTAGCCTAACCGGTTACGTATCATAATATGTACATAAAGTTCAAAATACATAATGGGTCATAATTCATAATGGTCATTATATTATGATGGTTTTTTTTTTGAAACCCTGAACTTTTCAAGATTGTTATACAACAAACCTAACCTAACCTAATGGGTTCTATACAATGGGCTTTTAAAAATATTGAAAAGTTTACTTATTTACGTATTTTGAACTTTATATTATAGTTATTATGATGCGATCCCAACCTAACCTAATTGTACGAAAATGGGTCAAGCACACAACAGACGACTTATTTGCCTTGAATAGTTGATCACCCCTATCTCGTGCTAATATTGCGACCCATTTTGCACGTCGTAGAGGATTTCGTGGAAAGCTTAAATTTAAAAACAAAAAATATTAAAATTTAAAAAAGTAATAGCTACTCCATAATAATTTTGTTCCTTGGTAAGTCATAATTTGTGTGCACAAAATAAATTCCTTAAAATCATGATAACATTATAATTTTAGCTAGAAACGTTTATAAATAAATAGAACCTACGTAAAAAAAGACATTCCATCCTTTTTATTTGTTTTTTTGTTATTATTTTTGCAGTTTTTCACCACACATTTTGTCATGATTGACAACTGCCACTGTCTGTGGTCGGAACAAGACTAATAGCAAAACTACTGCCCAAGTCGATTCGGCAGTAGTTTTGACTTCCCATTTTTTCGTCCTGATTGTGTATCTAGTATATACTAAATCAATGGCAGTTTCTCATGTTTTCAACTTATTCAAACCAAAAACCAGTTATCTACTTGCCTTAAACAGCGTTTAGTGTAAGTAGATCTCCCAGTAATAGTAACTGCCTGCTAAAGCAAGGTCAGCATGTGCTGGTTATTAGGTAAACACAACACACAAACAAATGGCAGCTTTTCTAAGTAACGGAGTAGGTAACGATAGTGCTTGAGTTTATAACAAACAAAAAGTTTAAAGGTCTATATAGATTTGTTTATTTCATTTATTTATTTATTTATTAAATTAGACACACCAGTAGTTGTACAAAAAAATACAAATACAAAAGGTATGTATAAAGAAAATAGTTAAATAGTTAGTAGCAATTACAGGTGTGCAACAGTATAAGCACAGTCGGGATTCAATAAAACTAAAAATTAGACATTTATCACATTACAGCAAAATTCCAAAAAATTAATAATTAAATTAACATATACGAGTATTTTGAAGGATAATACAGTAAACTACGTCTTATTACTTAGATAGAAAGGGAGATCGGAGCAAACAACAAACAAAGGCATGAACTATTTTTTCTCGTCATTTAAGTAAGAACTTCATAAGAAACTACAAATTATCATAAATTCATTTTTTTTTCTTACAACACCCACGGAAAGTAATAGTACTAGTAAGTGCCAGCCCTGGGAGGTGGGCGGAGTCAGTAAATCTCATGACGGGCGAAATAATACAGACTCTCGCAGCGCAGATTTAAGGTGCATTTTACATCGTTAGGGGCGCCCCCACTATTGATCGCAAAAATGTAACCAAGGTCACTTCCGTGCATGCACTTGTATTATTATCGTTCCCGCGTTCTGAATAGGTTTAAATTCGCATGTTTGTTGTCACAGAGAGTCGCTTCTGTACTTGTACTATTACTTATTCTGTGCTTTTGGTCAATTTTATTGTAACTTGTGTCAAGGTTGGGAAGCTGATTATTTTATGTGTGAAAGTACAGTTTGTGAGGATAATTTCGCAAAAAAAAACATTCAGAAAAAACGTAACCAAAAAAAGTTACATGATGATAAACGGCTCGGCCCAAAAATTCTTGAAAAAATCGTTAAAAATTAATTACTCGAAAACTACAAAAAATCGGCCAACATACATGGGGTATATTCGGATAGCCCCGGATATGAGGCATCTAATTTATTTTTTTAGACGTCAGTCTTTGGACCACCCTGTATGTAGGACAGTTTTGGATCCCTACCTAATAATGAATCAAATACAATTACCTAATATATTTAAATTGACCTCAAAGAGAAAAGCGCAGTGCCCGGCCCCAATTGTACGTAGGTACCTACGTTCAAACTGTCAATGGTATAAGTACTTTGTGCCAAATAAGGTGGCAATATGTTACATTGACCCCATCTGTATCCCAATATCCTCAGCGATGTAACGGGAAGAAACGTCATAATATACTCAGTCAAGCGGCACTCAAAGCACTAGACAACGCGGAAGTCAAATTCTTGTTACTCCAAGAATGCAGAAATGTACTGAACACTGACATTGGCGAAATACACATTAACAGGAGTGAAAGCCATTAGGTAATCAAAAAATAAAAATAAAAATAAAACTTGCTATCTTCTTCTTAGAAATTTATTCACCGGCTGTCTTATCCCTACACCGGAACACAGCAACGCGAACACTAAGGTCGAAATTTTATTCCCACAGAAAAAATGTAAACAAAGGTGTTGCCGTTAGCGAAAAACATTTTCAGTATTTAAAATATTTTTACTTTCCATATTTATAAGAAATCGACTTTCATAAAATAAACTATATATTGTAATCAAGATTAAAGAATTTAATTTGTTGATGGGAAACTTCACTTTGATATAAACTCTTTGATGTATTAATTTAAAACGTGAAAACCGTTTTTGTACGCATAATTTATTTATTGCACTGGTATCATTGACTCGATACACCCGTGCTAACAAGTTGACGGCTGCTTGAACAATTTGAAACGTTACTTCACTCGCTTCGCTTCACCATACGTGCTAATACATAAATTGTGACGCTACTGCCAAAATACTCATTTCTTTAAATAGTAATCTTAAGACTAGGGGGGCCATTTGCAACGTTAAAAGATGGCGGATGTGTAATTTGTTTTAGTTTTATTTTTTTGTGTATTTAGGTGTTCAAAGTTCTTTTCTGATAGTGATTTGTACTTTTAATGCCATTTTGTTGCACAGTGATTGAAAACTTGGACTTATTTCGCGTATCTGGCATCTTTCTTCTCGTTACAAGTGGACTCGAAGTGGTACATAGGTTAAAACTATCTTGACCTCTGTCCTACAAACTACCGAACAACGTTGCCCCCAATCTTCCCAGAGAAGATTGCATTGTATTTTATTGCTATATTGATTTATACTTATATACACTTGACACTGGCGAAATCACTGATTCGTGGAAACGCCATAGCCCGGCGGTACCTAGTAGCTGTTGAAGTCGCCGCGGGGCAAAAAAAAAAAAAAAAAATCTTAAGACTACGCCGAGCTTGTATTTTCTAATAAACTTTAGTATTTTCTTGAAATTGAGCGTTATGTTTTTGTACAGTCGACGCCATAAATATGTTTACATTTTAGTACCTCGTCACTTTACCCGCTATGAAAATTTAAAATGGCAGTGTAATCATGACGCTAAATACACAAGGTACTAAAATATAAACATATTTATGGCGTCGACTGTACTACAAATGAAAACACAACTTAAAGGGTATATCACATAGTTTAATAACAATTCCCCATCGAGTTATCAAACTAACGGAAAAAAGTGGCCACCTTTTCCCGTTAAGCAGACTACTTAAAGGGTAAATGGTTACGTATCCCATAAATTGTGTTTTTACTTGCGCTACAAAAACGTATCGTCTTATTGCAAGGAAATTGTTTAGTTAATTAGTAAACACAATAACAGTAACGAGGGCGCCACTCGACGCCTCCAGGACGCTCGACGTTTGCTCGGTGCAGTCTTAAAGAATCATTCAGTTTAGGTTATATATAGAACGGATGGCTCTTTTTTGTAACACGAATATAGTCTGTATGTCAGCAGCTTTTCCCCAAACCAGAATACCGTATGACATAACACTATGAAAATAACTATGATAAACTAAGCGAGCTGTCTCAACATTGGTGAGTTGCCTGATTTTCCTAACAGCATAAGCTGCAGAACTTAATTTAACTGCTAGTACTGCTATGTGGGGACTCCATTGCAAGTTTTTGTCTATAGTTAAGAATAGCGCCTTATCTACCATTTCCAAACACTCATCATTTAGAAATATACTAGATTCTACCGGTCTAACATTAGGCCAAGCGAACCTAACACATTTAGTTTTCCTAGCATTGAGTAGCAAATTGTTACTAGTAAACCAATTAAGTGCTTTACCTAGCGTGGCGTTTATCCTAGTGTAATCGACGGATTTTCGGTCTACCTTGAAAATCAATGATGTACTCGTATCATCAGGAAATAGCACAATATCACAAAGGTTATCTACCATGGGTGGTAAGTCATTAACATAAACAAAAAATAAGAAAGGACCTAATATAGAGCCCTGAGGCACACCTAATTCAACAGCTGCTCCAATCGACTGTGTTTGATGTACAACAACCGTTTGTGTCCTATCACTAAGATATAAAGACATGAGGTTTAGAGAATTATTAGATAGACCATAATGTTCTAATTTTAATATAAGAGTCGCATGATCTACGCAATCGAAAGATTTGGAAAGGTCACAAAAAAATGCATCACAAGATTTCTCCCAAATATTGAATATATATTTAGTGAGTACAGATGCTGCACCAGTTGCATTAACACGGTTGAGTCAAATTAAAGAATGCGATCAGCTGGGAATAAAACATCCCGGTTACCCACACCTAATTTCGAGGGTGTGGACAACCTGGGAATAGCCCCAGCGACAGAGCCAAGCTAATTTAACCACTGTTACGAAATTCCGAATCATTTGACTTGGTTTCAGGCCCATTTTGACGCATGGTCCTTTCATTAGGGAGTTACACCTATCCTGTTATTATGGAGCTGTTTAATGCTTATAGTGCATACAAGGTTGTTGGGAGTTAGCTATTCCGGTTCGATCACCCTAAACTGATCCCAGTTATTTTTCTAAATCAGAACAATAAAAACATAAAAAAACCGGGCAAGAGCACGTCGGACCATGCTCAGTGTAGGGCTCCGAAGCCCTTTCGGGGCAGTGGTCCAACTGCTTTGTCCAACTGATAAATAATTTTCATTTGAATATCAAATTAACAGGCTCGCGGAGCTCCTACTTCGATTTAGTAGCGAGATGCCTACTATCGGCCTTAGTCTATCTTGTATTTTTTACTTGCAGTATAAAGCATAATGACAATATTTTGAAAAGTCCATACATTATGCCGAAAATCGCGATCTGGCGAACATTATTCTAAATAGACCAAAGAGTCGCATAATGCCGACTTTCGTTCTCACCAATGTTTTTGTTATTTGTTTTGCCTACAAAATGTACAATCAAAAACAAAACACTAATTGTATGAACATAATAAGGATTTTATTTAATGAATTCTAGTAGTAAATAATTAAATAAATCATATTTTTAAGGCTAACCAGTAACCAAACACTCCTTCCCAATTAACACAAAATTATACTTCAATTACCAACAAAGTCAACGTTTTAATTCATTATTAACCTTGAGAATGATTAAAAAACAAGTGTTATACTTATCCTCATTAAAAAAAACGAACTTTGCTTAGTCTACGTAAACAAACCCCTATTTCAAGGTGTTGATCAAGAAAATCCTGAACAATTTTTTTTATGCGATCATTTGTAATTTTTTCTTTTTTAATTTGTTTTTTAGTTTTCGGGAAATGGATCTGGCTCTTTCGTATATCGTGATCGTATTTTATGCTTTCATTTTTTATACTTTTAATGAACGGGAATAGGTTTGGCTTTTTCCGTTTAATTATTTTATTTAGGCGTGAATGCCAGCCCTCCACTGCATTTATAGTACGGTGAGGATTATCAAAGCAGCTTACAGCATGAATTAATTTCGGATCCATCCACTGTTTTAGAAAGTAGTTTACGAAGTCGTTCCAGCCCTCTACATTAGACAGAACCTCAAACTGTATACTGAGGAAACCCTCAGGCATCAAAGTTGCTGGTAAATGTGCCAGTGCTACAAAAAGAGCAAAAAAAAAAAAAAAAAAAGCTGTCGCGTGTACATTAAGATGCGACTTTCTGGCTCTGTAAAGTGAATCTTTTACCGATTCATAATTTGGCAATATATCATCGTATTCAGGATCGGATTTGTATGGTAACATCACGCGTTCATATATTTGGGGTATGGGACCCAAGTCATCGCAAACGGCTTGTTTTAAATTCGCCTTAATCACCGCCACTTTGTAGGCATAGAAATTAGGTTGGCATGTATGGTCACTTATTCTTGTAATAGTTTCGTCATCTTCCATCCAAGTGACGGATCCTGAGCATCGTCTATTAGTGCATCGCCAAATACTAGAACCATTTTTATTTGATTTTTGGCGTGTGTGACTATGTCCGTTTCTCCACAATGACCAGGAACCCTGTTACAAACATATGTATGCTTATAACGGTTGGCATTTTATCGATCGTCTATAGGAGTGGTAGATGTCAATATCCCTCGATAAAATGCAACCACAATAAGCCGGATTGATTTGATAATAATTATAATTAAAAGAATTAACCAGATACTATTGTAATCAAGTTAAACGCCGAAAAGAATAGCTACATAATATACGTACCTTGGTATTTTTTATTAACACGATGTCACTGTTAGTGATGTATTTTACATAGTTATTATTCATTTTATTCGATAAATAATAACTGTACCCAATATTAAATAGATACTGTTATTAAACGACATAAGTCATCGTACCATACATGACGTTCTTATTTTATTTTATGTAATATGATTAACCTTCTTGCACTTACCAAGGAGATAAGCTATGATTTTAAATAAAGACATATGTAATGTATACTTAAATTATATCGCGATATTAGTAGGTACTTACTTTAAAAATAGTCCAATTTTAAGACCTTTTCAACACGACTGTATTAAATTAGGCATCATGATATTCCCGAAATTATTTTTCATAAAATATAGCAAAATGCTATACGACAGTAACTAAAACGAAAAAGTAGGCATAGTGCGACTACGTGTTTGGAGGTTTTCTGAAACAGACGTTACGCTACTAATTGTATGAAAATGTAAAAAAGTCAACCAAGGCCGATAGTAGGCATCTCGCTACTAAATCCCTACTTCTGGGTGGTTTGGCCCTCCGGGCCAGCTGAAGACATAACATAACCTAACATAACCTAAACCTACCTCATATTTATGATACTAATTTTGGTCAGTTGAACAAAGCAGTTGGACCACTGCCCCGTCACTTCCGAAGCCGTAACGACAAACACAAAAAACTAGCTCAAAAACAACATGTATGAACTAATTTTCTATTTAAAGTTATTTGGTGCTGTCTTAGATGATTTTTAGTAGGTATAAATACTTTAGTCGCCTGTATCTCAAGAACTAATTAAGTCTACTTAGTCGTGATACTTTTACTTTTAAATTCGTTATTATATGCGCATTCATTGAAAATATTTTTCAGATTTTTAGTATTTGTAGTTTTGGCTGTAGCTAAAATTAGCGCTACAAACTTAATATTACATGGCCGGATACTTTAATCGAAAAATTGCTGTCACAAACCCACAATATTAAATTTTTGAAAGACCTATCCAACGACACCCCACACAATGGGGTAAGAGGGAGGGTGGGGCCAAAAGGGAGAAAATAAATAAAAATACATCCCCACGTTACGTGTAGGGCAGGTAAACAAAAAAAAATGATATTTTGATTTACCACTTTGTTGGCGTGACTAATATCTATATTCATGCCAAATTACAGCTTTCTAGTACTTAGTCTCTGAGCTAGGCTTCGGACGGACGGACGGACGGACATGGCGAAACTATAAGGGTTCCTAGTTTGACTGTGGAACCCTAAAAAAACGGGGATCTGTTTCTATTTATATTAAGGGTATTTATAGAGGAGTTATGACCTGACCTCTCTAACACAAGTACTTACCCTGGCTGGACTGGCTTTGCAACGTAATATAAAAAGCAATTTGATTATTGCCGTTTTGGCGCAGTTGCCGATCGTTAGCAGCAGAACGTATTTGGAACTAAAGGATTCACGAGGCAAATTTTTCAAGCTAAGATAAGATAACCTAGTGGTAACCTAAGGTAACCTACCTAGTGGTAATAATAGGCTAGCAAGCTAATGATTTTGCTTAATCTAAATAAATCGTACAGATTTAGCTTCATCTGTAGGCTAGTAAGTTACTGCCACACTCAGAGACGTCAATTAAATTTAATTCTTGATTAAAGTTGCTGCTGTCACATTATTTGCTATAGCAATAGAATAAGACAACACGACACTAAACAAGCATTAAATTTAATTGACGTCTCTGAGTGCGGCAGTTAGTGTTATGAAGCCTGGATATTTTAATAGGATGGGTTACATTCTTTAAGCTTGCCTGGATTGTCAATTCCAAAGCTTTATTTAAGCTTCGGTAGTCCAAAAAAGTTAACACAAGTTTTTGTTGGAGACTGTACTTTTTATTACATAGTCATCATCTGCTTACCGAGACTGAACCAAGGAATGAAAATTCGGTGGCTCTTACGTGAAGTCCAGCGGGGATCCTGTTGCCAGCTTCCTTCTCCATCATGAGATCAGTTATGCTCCACTTCATGTAAAGCAAGTCATTTTTGTCTACGGTATTATGCATAATATGGTTCTTTTTTTTTAAGGACCGCCCTTAGGTGCCCTGTCGATAGATGGAACCTTGTCCATTATTTACTAGACACCCTGTATATCCAAAACCAGGGGTACTCAACATATCGGTTTAATAATTAATAGACTTTGAATTAAATAAGTATAATCATAATAATAAGACAAAATTACGAGACTTTATTTTAGTACTTTTAGATATTACAATAATTCGGAATTTGAAAATAAATTAAAGTTAAGTACGATCGTTTTTTCAAGTTAGGAATTCCTAAGTACACTGTATGAACGGCACAAAGGTTGCGCAAAGTAGCAGGTGATTAAAAATGTTAAGAGCCCCTGAACCGGGGTAAGTGTAAGTGAAACATACACTTGCCCCGGCCGTCACTGTTTCACTTGCCTCAATATGTAAATTTTAGGTGATATTTTTCGTCATCAAATCCTGGCTAAATCTGTTGCTTTTACGGCAAAGAAATACACACAGGTGAAAAAACAGTAAAAAGCTATCCAACTTACATTCTTTACAGCTCCGTAAGTGAGGGTTTTCAAGTTAAATTATAAGAAAATCGACTATGGGTTGAACTCGCTAATATTTTTTTCACAGACTAAAATCATGACATGTAATGGTTTGTTTACTTTACCCGCAAACCTCAGCAATGCGTCTCTATTTTGAATCCAGAACTATTATGACAAGAACTACTTTACCAATACGTCTGTGCTTTGTAACCGACTTCAAAAAAAAAAGGAGGAGGTTCTCAATTCGTCCGTGTTTTTTTTATTTTTTTTAGTGTTTGTTACCTCAGAACTTTTGACTGGGTGAACCGATTTTGATGATACTTTTTTTATTTGAAAGCTGGTGCTTCCAGTTTGGTCCCATTCTTATCAAAATTATGATCTGATAATGGAATCCTTGAGAAATCGACGGAACTCTTCAAATTTTATAGGCACACCTATAGCGATTTTAGTGTTTTTCATTGTAACTCATGTATTTGCTCTTGGAAAGCCCTATTTGGTAAAGTGCAACTGATGATGAAGACCACAGATGGCCACTGGAACTCCAAAACGGTATATATTTCAAAGGTGGCGACAAGATATTTCGATTAAGATAGTTGAGCCACTATTACAAAACGTTGTTAGGTTTAAATATATGACTATGAATTTCCCACGGCGTTGCTTGCGACGAGCTTGAAATATCCTATTATTGGTCCGTACTTAGATGTCGTAATCTGTTCATTTCAATCAATGATTATTCGTCGTGTGGCCGATTTAAAAATTTGTTTGCATCCAAATCAGACAAGGCTATAACCACTTAAACTTCTTACTCGACTTAACGCGACATACATTTGACATTTAGCAAAATTTTATTTTCCAAGGTCGATCACAGCTCTTTCGAGTGTAGTAGTACCCTGTAGTTTGTGGACTGTGACCGCCCAGCTTAATATGAGAGGTAACATACGACGCTCTACATCTCCGTAACCCCTTATCGCCTGAAACGTAGTGCTTGATGGAGGTATGGGTATGCAACCGTCTCTACACTTTCATTGCCAAGGTCTCTGATTTTCATACAAAATGGACTCGCCTAGCGGGTTGGTGGCAATAATATAACAGATATATGGTAACAGAAAGTACCTACTAAGCAAGCAAGCAGGCAAGATTACCTAATGTTAAATGGCCTGAGGCCCGTGATGTCGCCAACCCTGAGAACTAAGTTGGAATGCCTTTAAGCTAGTAACTTCCGCGGCCGTCTTACCCCACAACCGCTTGGCTAGATTATAATTATGGACCTTCGTGGTTAAGGAGCGCTGCATTCGCAGTCATGAGACTGAGTAATTTGCAACACAGCTGCTGCAACTTGCAACACATCTGTCGCACGGCTAAGGCGACTGACTTGTAACATTTCGGTGTAATGTATCCCCTGCGGTCCCTATTTTATCGCACCCATTAAATAAGGGCCGCGAGTGATACATTACATCGAAATGTTACAAGTCAGTCGCCAGTTTTGCAATACAGGGTGTGTTAGGTGTATGTTTGGACAAAAAAATATGGCGACGAAGGTCCAGGTTTAAAAAAAAATTCAAACAACGTCAGTAAGCGGTTAAAATAGGTGGAGTAGCGGGAAACGAATTTTAAGCGTACGACGTCGCGGGCGTCCTCTAGTATTTATGTAATTTATGTAGGTACTTTATCTTTACCTTCTTTCCATATTATGAAATAAAGTCGCTTGCCGCGTCTGTCTGTCTGTCTTTATATTCGCTTACTCCTCCTAAACCACGAAACTGATTAGCTTAATAACTTTTCACGGAAGGTTTTTATGTACAATAAAATATAGTTTATGTAGGGGTGTTACAGAAAACTAGTATAAACCAAAGCGTAGCGAAGGCTGGTCGGTAGTATATCTTATATTAGGTCCTTACCTATGAAATTGGCGTTTTACCTATATGGAGAATTTTATGAATACAGTGGTTTTCATAAATTTTATTTTGCGGATTATTTAGTAACGTCAAATGGAAAACAACCCAAATTCTGTCAGGAATATTGGACACTTCTAAGCTATAAGCTATGAGCTTATACATATCTTAATTATAATTACCTAAAAATAGTTACCTTCATAAAACTCTGCGTAATTGAAACACTTGAACTCGCAGCACATGAAAAGAGTTGTTGAGTTCACACTTTAATTTTAAACATTAAGGAAGAAATTTAACCATTAGTATTATTTGTATCTAAAACCCTAAGCCTTGTAACATTAAAATATTATATAAAGTTAAAATTCCGTACAAAATAAAACAAGTAAAAAACGCCATTTTCATAGGTACCCGGACCCAATAGATACTTAAGTGTATATGTACGGCCCGGATTTTTGCGTGCGGCTATTGACTAATTATAGGGCGAGCACTGATTTTTATAGACATTATCGTTAATTTAGTTTATCGAAATCAAACAACACATGCTCGCAAATACCAATTTACCTTATAAACTCTTTATACGTACCTATATAATATGTATTGCCACTGACTGGTAAGCATTTAGACCTCTCAGTAGGTATTTCGTTTATAGATACGTCATGTTCAAACAGCGGTAACTTTCGTGCGATTCGCGGCAGTTGTCAAGATTGATACGAAAATTAGTTTTTGTAACCTATGGGTAAAATAAAACTAATCGATAAAATATTTCGACAGTGATAATTTGTGATATAAATGGTTTGTCACGACGATAAAAGGAATAATAATAGGCCCGCAGATCATGTTCATGCTCTCAGTACCATTTATTATGAAATTACTATTATGTTATGATATTGAAATAAATAAATTGAATTTGATAGATAATAATGACGTAAGTAGTATTTTGAAATAACGTGAAAATAAATTTAGGTGCCGTATTAGCAAAACAAAATAAAACGGCATGCTTGATTCTTGAGAAAGACTGGAGAAAGTTAAAGTTGTACTAGATGAGCACAAAAGAAAAGGACATGTTGTAATTCTATAATTCTTAACCATTTTGAAGTTTGCTTTCGTAAAGTTATATATTTTTTACTATTAGAAGGACAATATGTTTCAGCAAGCATTTTATAATTTTACGGCTGTATATATGATTTAACGACATATTTTATCGATTCGCTTAACAAAACCCGCAGGCTGAAAAAAAACATTTAGTACCAACTCTGAAAGTAAACCGAATTGCACAATAATTCTCTTGCATGACTTCTCTCGCATAAAAAATATTTTGAAATGGCTACTAGCCAATGCAAATTAAAGTGAAGCTTATAACGAAAGCCGGGCATCGAAGATGCGTGACGTCACCGGGTACACGCACCGCACTAAGTAACTACGCGCGCGTCGACATCACCCCGCGCGCGACCGCAACCCCCGGACCCCCGGTGCCTTTAAATACCACGGTCGCGGCGCTCAAGACAATTATAACGTCAACTCAACGCCCTACCAGTTTGGCTAGCCAGGTTGCGAGTGACCGTCAACGTCGCACAGACACACGCGATCTTCATGAGCAGGTGCACCAACCGACTTCCACCACTCACCCTCCACGGGCAAGAGATTTCCCGGTCCCCGGTTGTAAAATACCAGGTGATCACAATCGACAGGAGAATTACCATGGGTCCCCAAGCCAAAACCGTTCGGCTCGGGGTCTACAAGACCTACGTCAGACCACACCTCACGTACGCCTCACCCGCGTGGTACGCGCTTCTGGCCGCAGGGCACAGGAAGAAGCAGAGAGCACAGCAAAACGGTTACCTATCACAACTTCGAAAAATGTTTGACCGAATTTTGGTTCGACTAATACTTTTCGTCAATTATGGTTTGGGTTTTTTTACGTTTGGCCGAATGATCATTTCGAATAGTTTTATTTATTCATTACTTGTTTTGGTTTTTTAACGATTTGACAAATTATCTATACCTCATTACTGGTTTCGGCGTATCAACAGTTGTCCAATGTAATGCTTTGTCTATTTGTCTTTTTCCTATTTCTGGTTTTACCTTAGTATCCTTTGCCCAATATTACGGCTCGGTTTATTCATAGTTTAAGTTTTTCGGGGCAGAAAAAAAATAACCTCGAAAGCCAAGGCGGGAGCAAAGCTCGGAGCCTTGGCCTTCTAACCTAACCTATCTGAGTCGGTTCTGCCCTGACTCGTCTTGCTCGTTGCATTTTGTAGATAGTTGAAACTAATTACAAGCAAGATTTTTTGGCCGAAATTAATATTTGACGTAACGTAGCGAAATCTATATGTAACATTGATGAAGTGAAAAATGGGTCAAGAAACAAAATACAAAACGATCCACAGGCTAGTTGTAGCATTGGTGTAATGGAAAATGGGCTTTGAAATAAAATACGTAACAAAACATAGGGCACGTGACTACAAGGAGAAAAGTTGCTTGGACTAACGAACCATTTAAGTACTTAAAGTCAAATGGTGAAATAAAAAATTGACGAATCGTGCCATCGGAAAAACGATAAAAAACGAAACGTTTTCGGTCAAATGAAATTCGGTCAAAAAAAATTCGCGTTTGTGATAGGTTACCCAGCAAAACCGTGCGAGCCGTGACAGATGCCCCACGCTAAGTGAGGAATGCCACGATCCAGAGGGACCTTAGGATCGAGAGGCTGGACGACCTCATTGGGCGCCTTGCCATGTCGATGTTCGCACGAGCTTATCGCGCCCCAGCACGCGCGACCCGTCGACGGCAAGGCATACCCCCGCGACCTCGACACGGCGACAACGTCGACAACACATACGAACCCATGAAGACGCTGCTCAGCTTGTAGATCGCTAACCGGGCCTCCCCAAACGGGGCCTCACCTCGCGTTCGTTCCTGGACATCTTCTCGGCCGACCTCAGGCGGTGCGATCCCACCTGGTGTCGTCAGGAGCGGTGCGATCGATCTCGCGTAGCGCTGGGCAGCTACCCGAACCCTACAACCCCTCGCGCTCGTTCCTATCTTTGATTAATGATGTATACTGCTCTCAACTTGATTTCTTGTAAAAACCTGTTTGAGCCGATCGGCACAAACGCGCTCAGTCTGTGCCGGACGGCTTCGGCAGGTCGACGCATTGAGGAGAATAGTGTTACAGTACTACGAGTACTAGTTTCTTCGGTTTACTACTAGTTTCTTAACAACCTGCGAATGCAAGTGTGATAGCAATAGCCAATAACTAACCGAACGGTATTAAGAAGCTGGGAGTACCTACTGTACGTCCAAATATTCCTTCATGTGCACAGAGGTACTGTAAAAACTGCTCAAGAAAATAAAATAAAAGTCAAGGTGTGAGTTTACACAACTAAGTTTACTCCATTTTCGTTAATCGCTTCATTTAATTATTTTTGTATCATTTTTAATACATGTCGACGCGTCATGTGGTTGCCATGTTTCGAAATCAAATAGTAACAAAATAGGTTTACGCAGACCTGACAATATCGACGTGTAATGTTAATACAGATAATGAAGTTATTTTGACTTCCTTATTATTTAATGATTTATAATATTTTTAGCCGACTACGAAAAAAAGGTTAAAGTTGTTAAATATTAACACAATATTTATAATTATTAAAGTTTTCCTCAACCGGACCATGAAAAAAGAGAGGCATGCATGGATTCAATTTGTTCAAAAGAATCGAAGTAAAGAAACGTGGTTATCTTCAGATCATAGACCCATGTTTCGTGCATTATAAAGAAGACCAGACATATACCTACAACAAAAACAGCACGAGTCTACCTTAAGAAATATGCATAATATGTCAACAATCTTGAAATTTAAACGGCAGAAACTGACAAAACTTAATTGTGTGAAGGAAATTTAATATTATGTTGCAATTTAAATTCTTTTATTTGATGGTATCTTTTTACCCATGACATAAAACCTCTATAATGACTTCTAACTATTATTGCCATTGTACACTGTGAATTACCATCGTGTAGGTAGAATAAACTGTATGTCACCTCTGTTGCGCGCTCACTTTATCTATAGGGTGTATTTGGCCTTGGGGCTTTATATGCAACGATCGATTCTACTCTTCAAATGCTGCTTCTTTTGTACTGAGCAGCCCCCCGAGACACTTCCCGACACGTATTGTAACAATCTTAGGCTTGCTCATTAAACATTAAATAAACAGGCATAGAGCTTCAGTATACAGGATGAAATCTAAGTCGTGACCTCCGTGTTCTACCCACGAATATGAACAACTTTCACTATGGAACCAACTATGAAATCACGAGAAAAAAAATCTGCTGTTTCATAGAAAAGTTCAATACGTACTCGACCAAAATGTATGAAGCAGCTGATGTTTTTTCGTAATATTTTCGTTTTCGTCCCATAGTGAAAGTTGTTCATATTCGTGGGTAGAACTCAGAGGTGATCATTTGATTCACGACTTAGATTTCACCCTGTATTAATAATAATAATAACTTTACGTTGTTCCTATTTCAACCCTGAAACCCTGAAACCCTGATCCTCCTGAGCTTAACTACATAAATATCTCCAGTCCCTCAGTACAGTTACAAGGGACGAGATAAATGTTAACGAGGAGACAATAGTGCCCCGTTACAAGCTGTTAGAAAAGCATCCGGAATTCAAATATAATGCACAAAATGTAATATAATAATTAAACCGATTACCGGACTGTCCTTTTTTCGCTTTTATTGCATGAACAAAGCTTCTTCTGACCGGCTTGAGGCTGACCCGTGTCAATCGAGGAATAGCCCACCAATAGCGGGAGTGCTAGTGACAGGTTATAAATAGGCGGAAGCACATCGAGTCGCACATTACTCTCGCCACTCAAGAACGCCATTCCCTACCTCCGACAGAGTGCACCAGCGATCCGTGCGACTCCATGTGTTCCACCAATCAAAGGTTAATAAATCAAACATACTTTAGTAATGTCCTCGTATAATTTTATATTTTTATATATAAAAATCAAATGCGCTCGTTCATCCTTCCTCTCACTATAAATACATTAAACTATCCGTTCCTCGCATACGCAAATATTCAGAAAATAGCATTGCCTAATTACGGTATTTAGCTAGCATTATAACTAAGCGGATATCATTTAACGTAAGCTTTATAATATGATACATCAGGACATATTGGATACACAGTTATCCATTACTCGTTAATCGTAAACGTACGTTGTCTATTTGAGATAAAAGATTCAGTTTACAATATTTTTTTACACAAGATCATTAATTATCTATTTTTGCTATAATTTCATAAACTTAATGGCGGAATCACAAGAAAGCAAGAGAATAACCACTAGGTATAATAATAAGTACGAAAAGAATCTTAATTCATAAAAGCTGGCACAATAAAGAGCTAGATGATTTACATAACCATTAAGATTAACATTACACTATTTACTGCCATACGGCACACATGAAAATATGTATGTCATACAGACAACAATATACATAATACATAATAAATAAAATCATGGAATGTTATTATGATTTCCTCTTTTTGTTCATCTATGGCGTACGCCACAACAACAATCGGAATAGAAAAGACACGATACAAAAATAATGCTAAATTCTCCATTACGATAAATTATAGCAAAAATACTCGTTTACCATATAGGCCACAAAACAACGAAAGTGCCTTCGCGAGCCGCGCGTCGCGAAGTCCTGCGCCGCCGCCGCCGCCCTGCATCTGCAACGAGTGTAATAAGTTACCCATCATCTACGAATTATCCATCCTTCTATGCAATGAAATACTACACTTTAAGAGGATTGTGAAGCGATGCTTAAATCGCGTAGCTGTCTAATTTTCCCATACAAATTTTACCCCGGGCGATAACGTCTCTCACACTCTAAAATCAGGTCCGATTTTCATGATTTTGTTGTGACTATGGAAAACTAAGTCTGTACGTTTGTTTTCTATTATTGGAATTTGTTTCGTACTAAAAAATATATTTTTGAAAAGGAAAACGTAAAGGCAGGTTTATCATAATATCTGTACATAAAGACGCTATTTAAATGTCACTTAAATGATGTCTAACTTACAATTTCATTACAAAATGACGTATGTTTGACGTTAACCAAGTTTCGTTACGGTGACAAAACTCTCTTTAACTGGACATTTATTTAGATTTTTACCCATCTACGACATATTCAAAAATGGTAAAAAACGGATTAGGTTAGGTTTAAGAGGAGAGAAACGTTATCGCATTTTGTATGGAAATTTTCAGCCTCAGAATCCTCTTAAGTGTGGTGGTCTGTTAATCTTAAATGGCTTACAGACTGACTAGTGTTGGAAAAGACTCGAATTCTAGAGTCCTAATTTTGTAGACTCGACTCACTTAATAGACGACTCGGTGAACTCGAAGACTCCGAGTCCCGAGTCGGGTCGAGCGTGGGTACACTATCGAGCGTGAGTCCTGTGACTCGAGTTTTCTCTATAGCTTCAGTCTTCGAAAAAACTGGAGTGTTTCACTGCAACTATTACTTTCCAAATGTCGCACACCTAGATTCACAATACGACTCCAAGTCTAGCTGCGATAATTTATTGCATTAAAATTTAATGAATGTTAATAGGTAAAATAGTACAAAATGTAAGTCAATGCAAAAATAATGCATAATATAATAACAGCTATATGAGCTTCACAGCCGTACTAAGAACTGTACTGTAAGTATCATCGTTATAGGCGAGGTGGGCTCAAACAATAATACTGCTCGAGTACGACTCGTTACACCAAAAGACTCGAACGCAGAAAACAGAATCGAGTCCAATGCGATACTCGCTTAGTTCGCAAGACTTGCTTGGTTGGAAGTTCTGCACTAAAGGGAGTCCTACGTACTGAGTCGAGTCTCGTTATTTGAGATCGAGTCGTAATAAAAAGGAATCCCAGAACTCGAGTTCTTTACAACACTAAGACTGACCGTCAATCTCCGTTAGGTCGAGCGGTATTAGTCATACTACCGTTATGAAGAGGAAGTGGGAGCCGCCAAAACATAGCCTCTCTCTTGCGTTAAGTTTATAAAATATAATATCAAGGGTTGTACAATGAATCATTCAACTCGCGGAACCTTAACCGCAGAACGAAGAACGAATATCTCAAATAAGGAACCCTTGTCAACATACTCGATTGTTTAATATATTCATGTATTTCGAAGCACATTCGAAAGATCATCATGGAAGCTATGACAAGTTTCCCGCGGCTTGTTCGTTGTATGCTAATCAGCCTTTTCCAGACAAAAATTAAAAAAGCGGCCAAGTGCGAGTCGGACTCGCGCATGTAAGGTTCCGTACCACTATATTATTTAACGTATTAAAAAAAAACTAATTATTAGATCTCGTTCAAACCAATTTTCGGTGGAAGTTTGCATGGTAATGTACATCATATATTATTTTTACATTTATCATTCCCTTATTTTAGAAGTTACGGGGGGGGACGACTCACATTTTTCCACTTTGGAAGCGTCTCTCGCGCAAATTATTCAGTTTAGAAAAAAATTATATTAGAAACCTCAATATCATTTTTGAAGACCTATCCATAGATACCCCAAACGTATGGGTTTGACCAAAAAAAAATATTTGAGTTTCAGTTCTAAGTATGGGGAACCCCAAAAATTTATTGATTTTTTCTATTTTTGTATGAAAATCTTAAAGCGGTTCACCGAATACATCTATCTACTTACAAAGTTTCCACAGTATAGCTCTTAGTTACGGAAAAAAGTGGCTGTGACATACGGACGGACAGACGGACGGACGGACACAAACGGAAGGGTTCCGTTTTTTGCCATTCGGCTACGGAACCCTAAAAAGCGCAGAGAGCGGCAAAACTTTTTCTAAAAAATTAAAGTTGGTTACTTTTAATAATGTACCTAGTAGATAGCAGAATTCTATCAAATAAAAACGCGCTTCTGACGGTCCGTAAACTTATCTCACACAAAAAGTAATAACATATTAGCCGGCGTAATAGTAGTAAATATATGTAACTGGTACATAATGAGGGGTCTTATAGTCTTTATTCATGACGTAGTTGTGTTGGCCGCCATTTTTGTCGTCATTTGTTTGATTTGCCGCTCTTGTCTTGAAATTCTCCATATAAAACGCCAATTTCATAGGTAAGGACCTAATATAAGTGTAGTTAAAGTCATATATTTATGAAACTATACATAATTTGGTCTTAAAACACGAGCGTGGTTTTAAGAAAGGAGCCGAAGGTAGTTTCATAAGTATCGTTACATAGAAGTATTGATTTTAACGGGGAAGTGTTGTGTGTGTGTTTTACGCACGACTAATGCGCGGCGTCCGCGTAGAGCGTGGTGGCGATGTAGGTGGTGGGCACGAAGCCCTCCTCGCGCGTGAGCTGGCGGCGCACGCGCGTCCAGCCGTCGCCCGCGTCCGTCTCCAGCACCAGCAGCCGCTCGCCGCACTCCATGCGCATCGTCGACCCGGTGCCGTTCGCTGTGGACAACGCCACCGTACATACACACCCTACCTTAACGTAACATAACAACAGTATGTACAACACGGTTCAACACTATATTATTGGCACCCAAAATACCAGTTATTAAAACCTAGTTGCTGTTGAATTATAATCTCTATTAACTTAAAATAAAATTTATGGTATAACAAAGGTCAGGGTTTGCGTAGAATTTCATTATAAGGTTTTCGGATTTATTAAAAAAATATAGTTTAGTACTGAGAAATGAAGAATGACGCTGACCGAAATAAGAATTTCGCCGACTTCTAAGACCATATTGCCTTTTGTATCGTCAACTTTACGATAGATTTTAGTTACATTCACAGTAACGGGAACCTTCTTAAAAACAATACTATTACATGTGAAAGGCAATATTGTACATGGTTTTACCCCGTACAATAGAGGCCCTGGTCAGCTGACTGTATTCATAAAGTTGTATGTCTTCTGATCAGCACTTAAACAAGCAGGATAACTCGGTATAAATGTAAGCCACTACGGCTATTGACAAACACCGTAATTGTATTATAGTAGTTTATGCAAAAGTTGTATAAGAGGTCAAAAAAGACAAGTGGCGTGTGTTACGATGTGAACCGAAGGCGAACATCGGAAAGGAACACGCCACGAGATTAGAGACTAATTTTGTGGGGTAATGGTAGCAGCAAAGACAGACTTCCGATTGCAAAAGAGATGCCTTCGTTCTGTATTAGGCCCAAGCCAAACTGACTCATATAGGTCAATATTTGCAAAAAATAATATCCTCACTATCCCTTATGTGTATGAAGTTTGTACATTTATAAAAAGTAATATACACAAAGGCTTCGTTCGAAATAGGGGCGTGACATAATGTGTGTCCCTTTAAATCTGCGCTCCTCTCAAAAAGCGAAATATGTATGAGCCTTAAACTCTTAGATCACAGAAACAAGGGAGATATATCATGAACGCCAAGTCGTACAGTCAACGTCAAAAGTAAGTGATCAAAATCAACATTTCAAAATATCTATTGTCATGGCATCCCAAATATAACATGTTACATTAAAGTGCTAAATTAATTGATGTTTTAATTAGTCAAAAGAAAGTGATCATAACAGCTGTGCAAAACAGAAGCCTGACATGACATTTCTATCAAAAGCGTCAAACGTGAATTGAATACCAAAATAACGACATTCCAACAATATCGGTAAAAGAAGGATTTATGGCAAATAATTCCAAGATGTAATAAAAACTTATTTTAAATCTTGGCGTAAGGGAGATTGCTATTTTGTCACTTCGCATGTTTTTCGTCGAACATAACCGATATTAACCGAAGTACTCCGAGGTTATCCCAAAACCAAGATTTTATAGTTAAAACTTTAATTCGAAATGTTCAACGATGACTTAAACTGTCATTGAGTTTTCAAAAATCGAAATAATGGTGATCACTTATTATGACACGTTATTGAGCTCATTTACTTTTGATCAACTACAATAGTCCGTAGCATTTGACTTAATGTATTGTATAGATAATTTTGGGACCCTATTTCATCAGTTTATTTTGCTGTTGACTGTACAAGACCCGGTGTTGCCACTTTCAAACATGTGGCGTCTTACGCTTACGCTGCCCTACCTACTACAAAAACAACCTCCTCATAATTGGTTACAGCTTACGAACTAAAAAGGCCGTAATATAGTTTTGATAGTAGCACAAAATTAAGCTTTATATTATGTTTTAATGTAATACTAAATTAACTATCTACCTATTAACGGGTTGGCTTAAAGTAATGAGAATTTTAATTTTAATTTTTTTTCAATAAAGTCAGTAAGTATGGATGTAAATAGTAATGTTTTATTAAAATACATTAAAACTAGTATTTCAATATCTAACTACAATATGCAAAAAGGATCTTCAATTTTTCGCAACTTGGTTTTAACCCCTCGCATCATACTTTGGATCACATTCAGCTTTACTTTTTTCAATTGGCATTGTATTCTGCGTTATATTTGTTTTGGCGATTTTGCTTCCCATCTATAAACCAGTCTAATCAGGATTGCCCAAAAATCCTCAATTGGACGAGCTTTAGGGACATTTGGGGGGTTTGACTCCTTGGGTACAAAATGTATGTCTCGTTCCGTCAGCCACTTCTGGGTACTTTTTGCAGTGGGAGCTGGCTAGATCAGGCCAGAATATGTACTTTCCATCAGAATGGTATTTATTTATAAACTGACACACAATCGACAAGCACTCCCGCTGATATACAGTAGAACCCGCTTAAGACGATTCTGAGGGGACCTAGCAAAAAAAGTGTCTTAAACGGGAAATCGTATTAAACGTGAAAATAAAACTAGTAATATTTCATGTACTTACACACATTTACATGTAATTTGTTTATTTTAAATGGAAGATATAAAAAAATATGTTTATGTAAAAGTGTATATTAATATCAATTGTTTTACTTAAAGTAATTATTTATTTTAGATTGACGTAACGATTTGGATGCATTTTTCATAACAAGATTTTCAATATAATTTAATTTATGGATCGCTTCCTCGCTATTACCCATAGACGATACATAACATAGCGTCTTAAATCTGCTACAACTGACAACGCCTGAGCATTTGACAAAATTGGAGGCGTTTCCTCCTGTTGGTGTGCGTCTTCATCATCACTGGTGCACTTTCAATAAGGTCTTCGACTGAAAGCACTTCGTACGTTGCAACATTATCGTCTATGGATGAATATCCAGGAAAATCCTTGGTATTATGGTTTTAGAAGACGTATTAAGCGGGACGCGAGTCGTATTAACCATGAAAAAATTTATGAAAACAGGCCTTAAGTTGCAGGGACCGGCAGAAAATGGCGTATTATGCGGGAAATCGTATTAAACGTGATCGTATTAAGCGGGTTCTACTGTACTTCGGCATTGATCTAGCTGGTCCTGATGAATCTCTGATCACTGCCTTTGAAATTCCTTTGTCAGATATTACGACCCAGACGAGTACTTTATTTTCAAATTTGAGTTTACATTTAAATTTAACGTTGTCCGAAACAGTACTTTTATCGGCTGTGTAATATCCGTCATTACCAGGCATGTTATCGTTGGTAAATGTGAAGTACTTTTCGTCATCCATTACTATTGATGTTTCTTTACCCAAATGGTTTCTTCGTAATCGCCTGCACTTGCTAGGTATTTCTTCAAGTTGTTTATCCGAATATTTGGGTGCTTTTTGTCGCTTGAAGTGTTGAATATTGTTTTTCTTTAAAATATTCCTAATACAACCACGGGCCACCTCATATTTTATTGCTAACTTGTTTTGTGACACGCCAACCCTGTTTTGTGCAAACTTAGCCACTTTCTTCTGAACACGAGCAGGGAGGATTGAAGGTCTACCTGTTTTTAGGTAAATCTTTTGTACCAACACCAAGTTCCCATCGATGGATCAGGCGGTAAATTGTAGACAAAGGGACATTTTCAGTTTTGAAGTGTGCAATCACCTCAGATTTTTCACGTCGTCCAAGAAGTTGATAGACGCGTTCACGCAACAACTCTCTCTCAGACATTATTTATAACAGTGTACTAATTTTTGGTTATAAATGAAAAAGATTGTCATTTTTGACGTATATTAAAATAAAAGAAAATCAATTTTTACTTTTTTTCTCGCCGGCCGTATCCACTGAAATAGTTCTCATTACTTTAAGCCAACCCGTTATATTGACCAATTTCAAATATATTAAGTCTTTAAATGTGCGTGAAATTGTATTTAAATCCAGACTAGAATTCTATTAGACCTAAGACGAAGAGAAGAAGAGAACTGTTATTATTTATAATAAGATCCTCTGTAGAACCTATAGCCATAAAAATATTTGAATTTGAATTTAAATATCGGGATACACACAAAAGCAACA